>JPKC01002637.1:0-56877 GCA_000750925.1 Pseudogymnoascus sp. VKM F-4518 (FW-2643)
CTCATGAGCTGGCCGGCCAGCTCATGAGCGAGTGTAGCTCACGGTTGGGCCGGAACATATATCTAGCTACCCTAGTGAGAACATCTTCCTTCCAGTAATTCAATCTGAGCCTAGAATCTGCCTCCGAGACCACCATAAGTGGAATATAGTCCCAGACCCACCGCTTAAGCCCGGAAAATCTCGTTCACTGTTTATGCAGAGCGCCTCGATCCTTTCTCATGACTCGTACGGGAGGTTCCTCAAAGACGAGGTTATGAAACTTGATGCATTCTATGCTCTATCGGACCTTTACTCATTTGCAGCTTCTGCAGAGAATGAATTTTTCAATCTCTTGAGGGCAAAGCTTGACTCTGAAACCAAGCATCTTGATGATGAGAGACATATGGAGACGTCACTACAAAATCTTGTTTATCATAGGAAACTTTTAGGTGCTCACGCAGAGCGATTACAGGAGGCAATATGGCAACTCAGACGCCATGGAAGCCCTGACAGGCCAACTCATCAGCTCACGAAGGAACAAGGTAAAACAAGGCCATCAGGATCAAATCTTGAGGTGTCAAATGTTGCCGCAAATCAAGTCAAATCCGCAACTACAGAAGTTGAGCAAGTTGTCTTGCGCTTAATTGACGACTATGAGCATCTTCTCAATCGAGCAAGGTCTTTGTCAATTCAATATAAAGAAGGGATGGAATACATTCAAAATAGTGCCATGCTTTACGAGTCTCGAAAAGCCATCGAGCAAGCCAGGGGCGTCGCGCGCCTAACTCTTCTTGCCTTTTTCTTCATACCTTTGGGATTTACCACATCGTTCTTCGGAATGAATTTCCAAGAACTTGGAGATCATTTAAGTATATGGATATGGTTTGCAACCTCTGTTCCTATATTTGCTCTATCATTAATAGTCTGTTTCTGGACTAATGTTTGTGTGCTCTTTACCAAACGTTAGCGCCATATTGCTGTGGAACAGGTATAGGGCTTAGGAATGCTTTATAGTCATATCACAGGCTGCTAACGGATGTTTGGTAACTAATACTAGGGGGGAGTACTCTCACAACTTGCTTCCTCATCGCACAGCTTGCTTACTCCAACCTTGAGCGAAGAGAAAGTTTGGTCATGACGATTAAGATCTGACGACTCTGACGACGTCAACACACCGCCGTCGTCAACAGGGCGTCGTGGCTGTCAGTGCTGTTGTGGCATATCTTTTCCCCGATTGGGTATCGCGCATCCTTCGATCAGCGACCTTCCCGTTTCGACGGAGCTTATCACCAATGATGACACGACGCTAGCAATGCGGGTGTGAGACTCTACTTGGCACCGCGTGGCAGTCGCGATCCTGCTCCTGCCCTAATGTACGTGCTATGTTTATATACTTCACATTGTCGCTGTCTTTTATGTTTTTCTTCTTTTATTGCATTGCCTGGTTGGAATTGACTGCCGTTCTTTCTCGCGGCGACGGAACTTAATTGCAAGCGGCAGTGACCAACCTAGACGGCATGGCACATCATGATGAATCCTCAGAGAATGAGCCTCTCCTCCCTGGCACTAGACAGCGAAAGCCATCCGTGTCTGTGTTACCAACGCTACACAACCCGCGCCTCATCATTGCCCTCCTCACGGGCGTGATGTTCCTCATTAACTTTGGCGCCTACATGATGACTATGCCTGCATCTCGCATCTATGAGGACATCATCTGCCATCACTACTACGACAGCCTATCGGGCACGTCCCACCTCTCCCTCGATACCCCTATCGACGAGGCGCTTTGCAAAGTTGGCCCCGTCCAGGCCGAGCTCGCCACGGTATTTGGTGGCCTCTTTGTCGCCTCCTCCGTTCCCAGCCTCCTGCTCTCCATGCCCTATGGCATCCTCGCAGACCGCATCGGCCGCAAACCCGTCTTCATTCTCTCCGTGGTTGGTATATTGCTCACCGAGCTCTTAGGCCTCGTCATTTGTTGGTGGTGGCGCGTGTTTCCCCTTCGCCTCATCTGGGCCATGCCATTCACGCAGATCCTCGGCGGCGGTAGCGCTGTCGCGTCCGCTATGCTCTTTGCTACTGTCGCCGATGTTGCTCCTGCAGAGAGCCGCGCCCAGATCTTCCTAATAATAATGAGCGGCAGCCTAGGAGCACAGATCTTAGGACCCATACTCTCAAGTAAACTCATGAGTTGGTCGCCGTGGCCGCCAATGCTTCTAGGCATAGCCATTATAGCCGTGGGTGGAGTATGCTTCCTCTTTGTGCCCGAGTCGCTACACCATCCAGCCAAGCCTCTTACCATGTCTACTCCGGTATCACCCCGCACCACCTCGCCGTCTCGCCGGCCAGTCGACCTCCTCGCCGACGTGAAGAAGCACCTCCGCACAATCTTATCCTCAACATCAATGCTAAACTCCACCCCCGCCATGCTCCTCCTCTCCACCTTTTTCCTCGTCGTCCTCGCGGTTCAGATGGTCCAGCTCGCCCTCCGCGACGTCTCGGCCCGCTTCCACTGGTCCCTCGCTCAGTCAGGCTACCTTATGTCCGTTCGCGCTGCTATCGACATGACCGTCATCCTCGTCATCCTCCCCATCGCCTCGCATCTCCTCACGCGCCCATGCGGACCCGCCCTCTCCACGCGCGCAAAGGACTACCTCCTCGCCCTCCTATCCGCTGACGCCATGGTTATCGGGTGCATTTTGCTCGCGGTCTCGCCACCGCTGCCGCTCGTTTTGACCGCGCTTGCCATCTTCTCACTCGGGACGGGGTTCATGGGGTTGTGCCGCGCGCTACTCACGGAGCTAGTTCCGGGAGATCAGGTGGCGAGCCTGTATGCGGCCGTTGGGGTCGTGGAGATTTTGGGGAGTATTGTGGGTGGCCCGGTGTTGGCAAAGCTGTATGGGATTGGATTGGAGTGGGGAGGGGTGTGGAGGGGAGGGCCCTTTTGGGTGGTGGCAGTGGTGGCGATGTACTGTATCGCTGCACTGTTGGCGGCGAGGAGGGTGGAGGGAAGGAAAGGGAAGGACGTAGATGCGATGGACGCGGAGGGGGATGGGAATACAGAGGTGCTGTTGTAAAGGTGGGCGCTACATTGCAGCTAGTATACGGAGTTTTCTTCCGTTTAAAAGAGTCAGGGTGGTATTTTTGGTAATATAGGAGTAAGGTGTACAGGTGAAAGATGCATGGATCGATGGGCAGCATGGATAATTATATGGAAAGAACGATTACCAAGCAAGCCACAGTCGTAGCTTCCTTGGGGCTTTCGGGTTATAGATATAGAAGGAACGATTACGAAGCAAAGCTCCAGTCGCAGCTTCCTTGAAGCTTTCAAGTTCTTGATATGGAAAGAACTATTACCAAGCAAAGCTTCAGTCGCAGCTTCCTCAGATCTTTCGGGTTATAGATATGGAAGGAACGATTACCAAGCAAAGCTACAGTCGCAGCTTCCGTATGGTTTTCAAGTTCTTGATATAGAAAGAACGATTACCAAGCAATCCTCAGTCGCAGCTTCTTCAGAACTTTCAAATGCCCTATAGATGGAAAGAGCAATTACCAATCAAGGCCTCAATCGCAGCTTCCTCGAGGCCTTGAAGCCATATATTATGCTTAGATATACTGAGACGAATAAGTATAGATAATATTAATAACAACCCTCTCACAAAAGAGCCAGGTCTGCTGAAATAACAAGTAATCATATGAAAACCTAGGCCTCCTTTTCAAGATTGGCATCGCCGACAACTCGTGAGGGGCATACGTACGATAAACAGGACTCCAAGCATTATAAATACCTAATTCATTCGTAGAATTTTTTTTTTTCCTATCAGCGCGGATTAATATATTTTGATTTATTTTGATTTATTTCACAAATTTTGCCCTTAATTCGCGTTGCCGGAGGAGAGTTGACCCTGTTGTCCAGAATTACCGCATCAGGCTAGTTGCCGATGCGGGGATTGCCGTCGACATTTTGGGTTGTCCATGGCTGCGATAGCTGCAAAACTATTTCTCCATCAGAGGTGCTCAATTGCGACGACAACAATGGTTCCGTGGGTTATACCCGTATTACTATCATTACCTGGATCATACTCATCCATGTAGTTCTTTTTCCGCTTGTACCATATAATCTCCCCTCACAATGCGCTCGCACCTAACGCGCACCGTCTTCCGGCGTCTCCTCCGCAACGAAGGCTTCAACTTCCGCTGCCCCCATCGCCCAGCCCTTCACAACCTACGATGCGGCGCGGTATCTGCCTTGCAGCCGTCCGCCCGGCGCTATGTCTCCGTCTTTGGCTTCTCACCTAAGCCCGAACGCAGCATCAAGGACCCGGACATGGACCCTGGCTTCTCGACGCTACTCGACCTGGGCCTGATGAACACGTTGCGCGCGCGCTCGCCCCCCGCCGAAGACCTCGCAAAGGCGTTCCGACAGTTTGTGGCACACAAGGCTGGGCTAAAGGAGCCGATCAATACACTACAGGCGTCGTACGTGCTGCGGACATTCCAACACTTGCGGGACACGAATGGTGCGGAGCCGGACTTCGGGCTGAAGACGTTTGATTTGAAGCGCGCAAGGGATGCGATGAAGATTCTGCCTGCGAAGCCTTCGAGCGAGCATGTAGATTTTGCAAGGGAGGTGTTTGAGGAGCTAAGGCGGAGAGTAGGGAAGGAGAATCCAGGGGCGTTGCTGGTGGAGGCGAGGGATTTTGTGAAGGTGCTTACGGCGACGGGGAATACACTGGAGGCGAGGGACTACCTTGTTAAATATTTGTCGGAAGGGAAGGAGCTGAATGACCATGGAAGCAAGCAGGTCAAGACGATGTGGTTATACGTGATGGATGGGTTTTCGGCTGAAGGCAACGAGGTGGAGCTCGCTGAGACTTTCAATATGGCTTCTGCGAGCGGGTTGCAGTATGATGCTGCGGTGCAAGATATCATGAGCAGCTTCTACGCGTCTAGGAACAATGTGGCTAAGGCTAAGGAGTGGTTCACAAAGCCGATTGCGCCAAAGGCCAATGAGGAAGTCGCATATCCGAGAGCGTCAACACTGTTATCCATATTACACTTTGCCCTCCGGAACAATGAGCTGGAATGGTTGAACCCGATATTTCGATCAATCGTCCAGTCGAACCCGGATAAAGCAAACTGGGATGTTATTTTACTATGGGCAGCGGAAGGGCTTGAGAAGGGGCCCGAGGAGGTAGAGCGCATGATGGACGTTATGGCACGTCACAACGACGAAAGTTATAAGCAGCCGGATATGGATACCTTTAACAAGCTGGTGGAATCCGCCATATCGAGGAAGAATCACTACTTGGCCGAGAGGTATGTTGCGCTCGCCGAGAGACGTGGCATCCGGCCAAATGCCAAAACATATATTATGCAAATGGACTACCGGATAGACGCCCAGGATCTTTCCGGTGCTCAGGGCGCATATGATGCACTGAGGGCGGAGGATCTTTCGGAAAGACAAGATATCAGCGTTGCCAACAAGTACATCCGAGCTTTGTGCTCAGCATCGTCTCCAAACTACGACAAAATTATGTCGGTCGTGACCGACCTTGAAGAGCGGAACGCACGCCTAGAAGCAGACACTTTATCATCCCTCGTCATCCTCCACCTCAAGCGCGGCGACATGACCGAAGTAGTCAACTCGCTCCAGCGCAACGTCTTCCACCACGACCTCGAGGACCGCGATCGCACCCGCGACGCCATCTTCGACTACTGTCTTGACCGCAGCAACAGCACCGCGCAGGTCTGGGATGCCTACACCGTGTTGCGCAGCGTGTATCCCGAGACCGGGAGGGATCTGCGCACGCGCCTCATGACTGAGTTCTTCGACCGCCGTCGCTCTGATATGGCCTGCCACGCTTTCGGACACATGCGGCAGCACGACATCCCCGAGATCAGGCCGAATGTCGACACGTACGTGGCGTGCTTCCTGGGGATCGGGAAGTGCGCGGACGAGGAGAGCCTGGATATGGTGCACAACATGATGAAGATGGATTCGACGGTGGAGCCGTCGACGAAGCTGTATAACTCTCTAATGGCCGCGTTTACGGCGGTGGGCGACGCGGACCGCGCGCTGGATTTCTGGATCGATGTCACGAATAGTCGCGAGGGACCGAGCTATGCAAGTCTGGAGATGGTATTCCGGGCTTGTGAGAAGAACGATTTTGGCGAGAAACCTGCCAAGGAAATTTGGGGCACGATGAAGAGGATGGAGATTGAGATTACTCCCGAGGTATTTAATGCGTACGTGGGAGCGTTGGCAGGACAGGGTCTGTCGGAGGAGGTTAAGAAGCTGATTGAGGGGATGGAGGAGGATGTGGATTTCGGACCAGATGTTAATACGTGAGTACTATCCGCAAATATCTCATAGGGTGCATGGCTAACTGAAACTTAAGGTTGGGCATATTCTATAATGTCGTGCCAGGACAGACTAAGAAAGACTCGGTTGAGACTTGGGGTCAAATAACATATCCAGAAGTCTGGGCCGAACTTGAGAAGATTGGCAAAGTACCAGATGCCGACGACGATTACGAAGTGTTCAATATTGTACGAGAGTGGAAAGCATGAGATGTATATATAAGCCATGTTTATAGATAATAGACTAGCGCCAGCGCCATCGAATATATGGGGTATTTAAAATAGATGCTAAGAAGCCTCGTTCTTCCACCTTGTCACATACCTCGTTGTCTAATTCTTCTTCTTCGCCTCCCGCTCCTCTTTCTTCCATCTACCCATAAAGCTGTGGCACTTCTCAGTGAGCATGTGCCTCGGTGAGCCCTCACACCTACGACATAGCGTCTGATGTCTGGCACAGTAGCGGCCGCCGGGGACAGTGGGATGGGATTTGATGCGGCAGCTTTTGCTGCCATTGTGACGGCCAGGGCAAATGACTTGACTACATGAGCGGAAGTTTTGCGTGGGGGGCTTCTTAGTAGTCTCCTTGGAGGGCTCCCGGGGGAGTTGGCTGGGGGGTTTTTGTGTGGGCTGCTTGCCCGGCGCCGGTGGGCGCTTGGGGAACGGCATTTTTGGTGTGCTGGTGCTGCGAACCTGTGTGCTGGTGCTGGTGCTGAGAACCTGTATGCTACGTATGTTGTGTATGGGTATGATTGTGGTAATGGGAAGCTGATGATTAGAGATCTGGAGAAGAAATATAGAGAGATTTTGAGAAGTATTTATACTATTTCCTTCTCCTTTGATGGCATCAGAGACTGACAAGGAGTCAGGGGAGAGCCACCGGTGGCGAACAGGTCCCAGAAAGTGCGACCTGTTCATGAACAGCCACCTTTGATCATCGAGACTCGAAACCTGAATATAAGCCCTGTTCTCGAAAACCCATTGTTCGTAATTGTCATATTCCCAGGCTACTGCGGCTAAAAGTTGTTGGAAAATGGACCCGGTGATGGCGGCTCTTTGTCCTCGGCCACTTTGACGGTGGGCAGTGAGACGGTCTTTATTACTTGAGACATCGGGGGTGGCGATGCAAAATGCAAATACCTCTTTTAGGATGGAGGGTCCAACGATGGTGGCTGAACAATAATGGCTGTTCGTTTCGGATATAGAATGTTGCTGTCTGTTCAGTGTCTTGTGCGTTCATACCATCACACTCTATGTTGGCCGTTTTCTGGTCTGCGGCTGTGCTTCTAACACCGTTAGACAAGCTTCAAGTGTAGAGCATCTTCAAGAAATGTAGATAGGTCTCACTTTATAAAGAGGGTTTCTTGTGTATATGTCAAATCCTGAAGCTGTGAAGGCTGGTGATCAAGGAACTGCGTCTCGGATTTTCAGTCCTATCCCACAAGACCCAATCCAAAGCAGACAGCATCCGTAACCAACTGGAGAATGTGGTATGCCAAGTACGAAAAGCATGGATAGGTTTAAGATATATTGCATGGTGACTAACAAATGCAGCATAAGAGAGTGTGTTCTTAAAATATTTATATTGTACAACGGACATCCTTGTGTTTTACATCGTCCTTCTAAATGCTTTCCCCTCGGGTCCATCTTATATTCCCACAAGCCACGTACCATGTACACAACTTAACATACAGGTCCCATTCTCACCCCCATCAAATCAATCCCATCAAACCTTCGTCTCACGGCTAAGCGGCTCGTTTCTCCTGGTGCTCTCCTTCATCAGGATCTCCGGGTGACGATGCACCGACGGCATGAATCCCATCCCAACTCCACGGCGAATAGCCTTAGCAATCCTCCTCTGGTTTCTACTGCGCAATCCCGTATCATCCGAGTGCATAATCCGTCCCATAGGCGTCATATATTCGGAGAGCATCGCGAAATTCTGTATCCAATCATCAGCCTCCTGCACCAGAACACCGTTGCACCACATCACATAGCACGGGGCAAACACTCACGCGATACTCGACCAACGGATCCAACTCCAACACATCAAAAACATCCACCGACGGCTTCCCCCTTTTCTTCCACTTCTTCATCTCCACCTCGCTCAAATCATGCGGCGCGTACACATCCCCCGTTTTCCAGCGCCTCGAGATCTGCTTAGTGATACTCGTCGCCGCCTTGTGGCGCGCGAGGTCCTCAGCCGTGTTCGCAGACGCGAAGGCCGTCGTGCGCTGCGTGCGCTGGCGCTCCTTGCGATTGGCGGTGCGGTCGATCAGCGAGAGCAGGTTTTGGGAGGCGCGCTCGTTGCCCGGGGAGAGGGTGCGGGGGCGGAAGTTGGCGCGGGGGGCAGCGGGTTGACGGGCGCCTGCTGGGGAAGGGGAGGAGGAGGAGGAGGAGGAGTCTGGAGGAGGAGAGTTAGTGGTCTGGCTTGCTTGATGGTGAGGGAGATGGGGGAAGCGTACCAGCGAATGACCCGGTGCCGGTAGTGAAAGCTGCACGGGCGCAGACGTCAAATTGACGTGCCGCCATGGCGGGCTTAAAGCATTGTAACCTCAGCGGCAACATAACTGCGTCGTCGTCGAGTTTTGCTATTCCCTCCTTGTGTCGTCGTGCAACAGCCATACTAACCGGGACCCCAAAATCTAGCAACTACGGAACATTGATTTTCCGGCACATTAAAAAGTTTCTCCGGCCGAACGACACTCCCAAAAAAGTCTCTCAGCCTTATCAGCCTCCTCACGAAAATCTTCAACCCCAGCCCAAACCTCACAACTACACATCGCAAGACAAGATGGTCCGCAAACTCAAGCACCACGAGCAGAAGCTCCTCCGCAAGGTCGACTTCACCACCTACGCCAGCGACAACAACCACCGCGACGCGGCCGTCCTCCGCCGCTACGCCATCCAAAACCCCGCCGACTACCAAAAATACAACCGCATCTGCGGTTCCCTTCGCCAACTCGCACACAAGCTCGCGGCGCTCCCGCCCGATGACCCAGTTAGGCAGAAGCACGAGGCGCTGCTGCTGAATAAGCTGCATGATATGGGGATTCTGGCTACGACATCGAAGCTATCGGCGGTGGAGAATAGTGTAACTGTGTCGGCGTTTGCGAGGCGGAGGTTGCCGGTTGTGATGACGAGGCTCAGGATGAGCGAGACGGTGCAGGCGGCGACGAAGATTGTGGAGCAGGGACATGTGAGGGTTGGGACGGAGGCGGTGACGGATCCGGCGTATCTTGTTGGGAAGAGTATGGAGGACTTCGTGACGTGGGTTGATGGGAGTAAGATTCGGAGGAATATCCTTAAGTACAGGGAGAAGTTGGATGATTTCGATTTGTTGTGAGGGCTTGGTGCAGGATATGAGGCGGTGGAGATGGTGTTTGCAGTGGCTGGGATCGTGGAGTTTCTCTATTTCAAATGGGGTATGACGAGCGTACTAGGCGCATGGAGAACTTCATGCTGTGGATGGGCTGGTGAAATATCCAAAAGGAATGCCCTCAGCTACAGAGAGATGGATATGGATAGACACAGAGGACTTTGAAATGCATAGCGTCGGCGTTAGGGATACGAATCAATTCCAAAATATACCAACCACACCTAAAGTCCCAGTCAAGTCCCAGTCACAAAGACCAAACCTTAGATGAGCGCATTCATATTCACATTACCATTGACATTCACATGAACACACTAGCGACGGTTATAGTTCTTGGATCACCAACTTCCTATTACCACCAAGCCCCGAAGAGCTCAGCTCAGCCACTCTGACCTAGGAATCTAGCTAAAGCAAAGCAAGCACACCACAGCAGAAAGCACACAGACCCCTCACGGCCAACAGCCCGAAAGCCATCGATCGCTCAAAAGCCCGCGCAAAAAATGCCACACAGTACTTCCCCCCGAAAACTAGCTGTAACCCCCCTTTTCATCCATCCTCCAATCTCCATCATCCATCCCTCCCCTCCCCTCCCCTTCTATTCCATTCTCAACTCTCAAATCCACCTCCACTCCCTAATCCATCCCTTCGATACATACACACATACTCTAACAAAGTCATCATTTCCAGATGTCCCGTAAATGCACCCCCTTCTCGCAAACAAGAAGCAGAAAAAATGTACTCCAAACACACAACCAGCAAAATGCACCACATTTTTTCCCTCCATGTCTGCCGCAAAACAAAATCCCGCAGGAGATCTCACTATATTCCCATTTTTGCACCAAGAGCCCTCTCTCCCACTCCCTCTCCTCGTAAAGAGAAGGAGTGTTGCGAAGAGCCCTGCAAAATCGAATCCTCGTAAACCGCGAGATTAGGAAACCCCAATTCCAGGGGCTCTCCCGCGGGAAACAGCAAAAACATCGCTCTTTTTCGAAAACAAATAATCAAAGCCCAAGCACAAATCGCTGTCGTAAAAAACGGGGCGCACTCCAAACAAGAACGCTATTTCGTATCCGGGATATCTCTCCTTTCTCAAGGGTCTGTGGTGCCAATAAATCTCAAATCATAAAGGGTGGTCGAAGGCGTAAACTATCATGTCGTAATACATACTCAAATCGGGGGTCGTCGTAGGGGCGTCGGCGGCGTAGAAGGGCAAGCAACAAGCGTAGAATCATATCATAAAAGGCGCGTATCCAGTGAGGCGGTGGTCAAATGTCCAATCCCCATCCAACTTCCTCGCCCCATCTCCTATCCAGTCGAGGAGCTGAGCAAAGAAGCTGCGTGGCATAAGCCAAAATTGAAGGGTAAATGGGGATTAAACATCGATCATCTCGGCGTCGTCTGCGAGCACGTCATCGCCAGGACCCCAGTTGCCTTCAAAGACAGTGGCGCCTGCACGACGACGAGCTTCGACCCAACGAGCACCTTCGGAGTCCAGGACCTCGTGGATAGTTGGTCTCTCCTCTGGACGAGGAGTGATCATCCACTTGACGAGTCCATCGAGGGCGCCGCGGTGGTATTGGTCCTTCATGAACGCCGGAGCATTGTTCAATTCGCCGCGCCTAAGGGATCCGAAGAGATTCGCTGGGTCGTGCGAAGTCGAGCGCTTGGGAGGGTTGTAGTTGCGTCTCCTGCCTTGGATGCGTTGAGACTTGATGTCGTGCTCAATCTCATCGTCGCTGAGATACGAGTCCATGCTGGTGTCGCTGTCGTCTACCGGGATGCCAGTCGCGTCTCGAGACACGGCACTAGCACTGCTCCAAGTCAAACTCGGAACATCGCTCATGTCGCCTGACCGAAGTCGTTGCCACGTTGGTCCGTTATCCGGTAACAGAACATTTCCTCCGATTTCGAGCATGATGAGGCCAAACGCGAAGATATCCGACGGCTTGTCGTACTGTCCGAGAAGGATCTCAGGTCCGATATACTCACGATCTCCCTCGCCTTCGACTCCTTGCTGTGCCGGGTAGGATGTCGCCATTCCGAAATCGCCAATCTTGATTACACCTTCAAACGTGATGAAGATGTTCGCCGGCTTCAAGTCCAAGTGGAGATATCCAGCATCGTGGATATAACGCAAACCCTGTCCAAGCTCAAGCATAATCTTCCAAATTCTAAAGTCGTCCAGCCTACCCTTCATACCGACATTCCTCAAGAAAAGTTGCAGAGTGCCTTCTTCGCAGAACTCCGTCTGAATATAGAGATGGTCATTCGTCTCCCAGCTGTCGAAAAGCTGTATGATATGGTCCGAGCGTCCAAGTGCCTTGAGCACATTAACCTCTTGAAGTTTGCGCTGACGGTCCTTGTTTCCCGTATACGGGGCGCGAGACTTCTTAACTGCAAAGGCACGGTCCGGCACTGGAGATGGTGGTGATCCGCCTTCCAGTGGAGAGTCCGATGTGCCCAGGTAGAACGACTGTTCCTTGGCCAGAGTGACCTGACGTTGTGTGACGCGATAGACGTCCGAGAACTCGCCTCCGCCAATCTTCTCAACCGTTTCGAATAAGGATGTGAGAACCTCGTCCACTTCGACAGGCGCAGATCCGTTAACAGGAGTAACACCTCCGTTAGTCTGGGGTTGACCCTTGCCAGTCGTTGGTGTTGCCGGTGGAGGCATAGTTCCGCTTGTTGCACTACCCTGCCTTGCGAGCTGGCGAGACCTCCGTGCCGATATCGAGAAACGGCCTGCATCGTGCGGGAGCGCCTCTTCATTTGGCGTTTGTGGGGCGCGCTTTTCAATAAAATCTATGCGGTCCAGAGGAGAGGCTGGAGCCACGTGACTAAATTTAGCATTGTCCGGTTTCGAGATAGGACTGACGAAGGGAGAAGCGAGAGATTTGGTAGAAAAAGATTCCGGAAATTCCAGGTTAGGTCCCTTGGAGGCTCGAGAGCGGCCGAGAGACGGCATCGAAAGAGGAGAATTGGAAGAGAAATTGTACACAGGAATAGAAGGAGAATTCGGGTCGAGAAAGTCTTCGCCGTTGACTTCGGGGTCACAGAAGGTAGTTAAGAGGTTTAACTTACTGCTTGGTCTTGGTCTTGAGACCTTTGACATCTCATTGCCAAATGCCGAAAGTTGGAGAGATCGGAGTCCATGAGGGCTGCCGCGGCTGGTATGGTTGCTGGTAAGTGCCTGTTTCGTCGGGGTGGGTGGCAGGTCGTAATCGCTGGCCGACTGGTTGTCGTTCTGGTTATCTGGGGATCCAGCGTCGTCGCCATCGATGCTGATGAAGCTACCGCGTCGAACAATACCTCCATTCCCGAAGGAGCTGCCAAATACGTTACTGCTCATGCCAAATACGCCTTGAATTCCATTCGGGTTGAATGGAGTGGATGGGGCGCCAAAGGAATGCCTAATGTGCCTAGCCTTCGCGATGGCACTTCCTGCAACAGACGGAGCAGGCATTGTGTTGAAACCATTGAGTGGTTTCTTACATGGGGTATCGGGCATATTCGACTTGCCGTTTCCGCGAGGCAAAATTTCCGGGTGGTGGTTGACCTTTGAGATAAGCCCGGTAGACATGAATGCAACCGGGTTCGGTTTCGCCGATTTATAGTTCTCGGGAGTTGAGAACATATTCGAACCAAACTCTTCCCGAGCAATGGTCTGCAAGGCAATCGGGCGCAGAGCACCCACAGGCAGAGACTTTGAAAAGTCCAGCTTTGGCCTCGGGTTCTCGCCGAAATTGACAGGAACGTGGGTTGGCGACTCATCTGGCATGCTAGAGCTTGACGAAGACGTAGTCAACGTCCTAGAGAGTGGGTGTTGTTTTTGTGTTGGTTGGAGGTTGAACATGTGCATCGACGGGTTTGGGAGGGTGCTCTGTGATGAGAATGGGCTATCCCGAGCCATAGGAGGCATGAACTGATCCAGCGAAAGTCGTGGCCTATTCTTCGGCGGGGTTGGCGTGGAGTACTCATTCGATAGTGATGATAACTCGTATACTGCCTGTCTCTTTCCCCACGAGGCGCTCTTCTCCTGGCGCTGCTGTAAGGTTGACTTGCGCAGAGATGATGACCGCTTCGGCATGCTGGAAAATGAAGTTCCTCCCGTCACAGATTGCGCGGAGAACTCAAACTCTGGCATAGTTGTATCGTCGTGGATATCAAATTTCGGTGATGACGTCGGTCCGTGGTCAAAGACATTGAAGTCACTGCCGAACGTCGCAGACCCGTGCAAGCTTCTACGCTTTGCTACTGGGCTTCCCAGACTAGCCTGGTCCAGGTTCATGATCGCATCACTGCGCTTCAACGGGCTAGATGTCGAAGTTGGCGTGGTGGCGCCATCGTGTGTCCCCTCCAATCTTGCCAGCGCTTGGTTGATTGGAGCGCTCATCTCAGGGTTGAGCGTATTCTTCTCGCGGTTCTGTGCCGCCATATTCCTCGATTCGGTAGGTCTTGTGTTCTCGCACTTCTTCATCTCGTATTCTTCTCGGAGTGTCACACCGAGTGGCATCTGCAAGTTCAGACGATTGTTGGATTCGCTAGTGGAGACACGTTTGAGTGGACTCCTCGGCGAAGTGCGCACTCTAGATGTGGTGGGTGAATTCTTTGCGCGGTTCGCTGATCGCAGCGACAGCTTCACACTTGGTGGGAAGGGCTTCGCTAGCGGGGAAGGCGCATGGGTTGGTGTGCCAAAGAAGTTTTGATGCGTTTGGCCGAGCCCCGAGGGCGATCCTGGGGATAACGGCGAGGGAGATAAAGGTGTCTTTGGCGACTGTGCGGGGGTTCTCTGCGTCTTGAGGTTAAACTTTGATGGTGATCGCGACAGCGAGCGTCGCAAAGATCTTACTGCTGAGGTGACATCAACATGGCGAACATGTGTTGGCGATGGTAGGGTAAGCGTGCCGCCACCGCTATTCGAGTATGACATTGTATGGTAAAGCAGTAGATATTTGGGTGATGTGGTTGGTATGAGGTATGAAAGAACGAGCGGTCTCGATCTAGCACGTTCAGATTATGACTCTCAGCTCATCGAAAATGGCGAGAGGGGGAGATGTTCTGATAGATGAGGGGTGGACATCCAACGTAGATGTCAAAAAGCTTGTAGGTTTGTAGGTTTGTCGACGGTTGGTTTGTGGGAGTTCGGTATAGATCGTTGGTTGGAGGTGGCGATCAAGGCAACACTGGAGTAGTCTCTTGAGCGGCAACAGACTCTCTTGCTTCAAGATGTTGGTATGGTAGTTGAAGGACGGTCGAAGGTGAACGAGTGCGAAAGGCGTTTTGGTTTCGACGTTTCAACGTGGCGAATGGGTGACATGCATGTATAGTTCTTCTTTCTGCCAACACACAGCAGATGTTTATTGAGCCAACAACTGTCTGCCTCATGCACCCCACACACACACACAACACCGACAACAACAACAACAACAACTTCTTCAACCCCCTCGACTCTCTGAATCCTTAGGCGCGTAATCGTATGCGCGCGCGAAGCAACATTCATGTGTCGAAAAATTGAAGCTGGAGAGAATTGAGTGGGTGTGCGTTTGTTAAAGCGTTAAAGTCGAAATAGAAAGGGGACAAGGCCGGGAACGCGACTTCCCCTACGCGGGTAGGCGCTAGTGAGGCAGGGACGGGGGGTACGGGAAGCGTGTAAGCGTAGTCTAGGGAAGTCGCGACCTGGGATTGTTTACTATTGCACAAATTAGGACTAGTGTGTGTTTAGTTCTGGCTAGTTACAGCTAGTTCTGTCTACAACGTCAACCCACGACGCGTTTATCTGCAGCGGTACGGGCTAACATCACTGTCTCTCCCACAATAAAAACCCAAAACCAAAACAATGCTGTGACAGACACGTTTCTGAGGTTTTGTTGAAGATTCTTGAGGATTCTGAAGATTCTACATATAATAAAACCATAATACAAACAATACAAGCAAAATAAACAAAATCCTGCGCATTATCAACAAATCTAAACTCCCTCAAAGGATCATCTAACATCATCTAAACATCATCTCAAGCGTCATGCGACATCACCCAAACATCCTGTCCAAACATCGTTGTTTTGATCTTCACCCCCTCCCAGCCAATGAGACGCGTCCAAACACCTCCTCCCCATCCCCATCTCATCTCGACCAACGCTTCTGCCGAGACCCTTCCGTCTATTTCAGGCATCACAATCCAGGGGCTGCCCCGACCGTCGGGTACACCCAGGGGGTCAAGTACTCCAAGTAAAAACGGAAAACCCGGACACGATCGACGCTCCTGGTTCTCGTCCTCCCTGCACCCTTGCCCTCCTCCCCTCTCCTGAAATGAAAAATCGAAGAAGCGGTGGGTGGGAGGTGGGCGAACAGTGCGTGGTGCGTGGTGGGCGGTGGAAAAGCCACACGTCGCTCACCCACGGTCCGCCCTTTCCCGCCCCCTTCCCTTCCCTCGCTCCCATCCCCAGTTCCCACACCGCGCGCGCGCCCCCCGCCACCGTCGGTCGATCCCAGTCATCATCGCTCCACCGCCATATCACCAGCGCCAGGTGCTCACGGTGCAGCGGGCTCGTGTGAAACACGATGATGGACGATGGACGATGCGGCGCCGCGGGAAGCAATCGATAGAGTACACAATCGATACACTCCCGATATCTCAACCCTCACTTTTCCCCTCTCGCTATCCGCCTGCAGGAGACAGGTCGACAATCGATTAAGTGATTGCGCATTGAACCAGGCCAGGCAATCCGAACCTCGGTGACACACCGGCAAGCAAGACAAACGGACGAGCACCAAGGCAAGGCCCCCGACCTAACCACGCAAGACAAACTATCTGCTCCCAGAATCAATACTTCGTAGAAACCTCGTACTGTACCTCCGGGTCTCCCGTAAAAATACAGTACTTACAAAAGTATTGCCTGCCTAATCTCCCTTCTCCCTCCCCCCGAAAAAAGGTAGGGACCCAGAAGGGGGGGGAAAATAGGGGACAGGGGGGCACGCGAAATTGTGCAGAGACGTTTTCTTCCACAATTTCCTTTCGGGGAATGTGTGGATAAGTGGGGTATCCGCGGCGGGGGGGCGGGAGATGGGAGATGGCGGTCAAAATGACGGTGTGGACTCGCCGCTCTTGGGTGTGGCGAGTCTCAGTTACCCCTGAATATTGGCTGGGTCTTCGGTTGCTTTTTTTCGAGGGTTTCTGTGGATTTTGTATCTCCGAAGGTACGACAGGTATTGTATGTTGGATGGACCCGTTCCGGGGAGTTCGGAATGAGTTGGAGTACGGCGGCGCGGTCGAGTTGCGATAAGTCGGCGTGCTCGTAATCGGGACACCCCTGTTGTCAGTTCTTATCGATTTATCGACGATGATGCCTTGAGGGGTTTGGGACCACCAAAATATACTCCACAATGATTTACCACAGGCGTCAGATAATCGAGAATCAGTGGCATTGCGATTCGAGATCAAGTTCTTTCTTTCTTCTGTATTGTAAAAAAAAATAGTATTTAAATGCAATGCAACTTGTTTACTATATTTTATTGTATTTATTTATCTACCGATTGTTATATATTTGTGTGGTTTGTTTATTTTCATACGATTTTAAAATGTTTACTTATTTATTGTTATTGTTATTGCCCAACCATACGGACTAAATATAAAACTAAACAACCCCCCCAAACACCTTTCCAACACCAGTATCACCGCTGTAACAAGTCGAGTTAAAAAATACCATTTATTTGCTTCTTCGAGCCATGGCGCGCACCCTCATAAACATGCATCTTTGGGGGCGGGTGGTGCATTGACCTCATTGATCGATCGATCGCGCATAGACACTCACTGGTGACGCCTCAATCGCGTTCCAACATAACAACAGCCTCACAAACCATAATATCCTACCCATGCCTCCCCATCCCCAAAATGAGTCTTTCCAAGACCAACATTCTCGAGATCCAATTCTCGCTCCGCCAAGCTGTCGTTAATTGCTCCGAGAGATGCCAATACCAGTCCGCAAAATGGGCGGCTGAGCTGCTTGATGCGCTTCCGGATGATGATCTGGGTCCAGCAACATCCCTGACCGAAGTCTTTAATACCCAAACGGATCCGGTGGAAATGCGGTTGGAGCGCAATGAGTTACCCAAGTATCTCATGGCGAAGTCGCTGCTCGATTGTCACGAGCTGAGACGCTCCGCCGCTGTTTACTTATCTACTAATTCCTCAGAGCATACTATTCCACTGCGGGATAATGTGCTTAACATCGCCCACGGCAAACTTCCCGGGTCTGTATTCAGAAAAACTAGCCAGAAGGGATTATTTCTTGCATCATATGCTCTCCTACTGGCAGGCGAAAAAGAGAAAACCGAAGAGATAGGCCATATCCTCGGGCCCTCAGATACGGGCGCTATTATTAACAAGCAGTTCGCGCCTCTCAAACGTATGTTGGAGACCTGGTTTGATCAGGAAGCGGAGCACAGGCGTAGTCAGGGATGGCTGGAATACCTGTATGGCCTTCCGCACTCCGATACGTGATTCAGGGATTGACAGTTCGTCTCAAGGTACGGACTTGTTCTAGCGAAGGATAGAAGCCATAATCTCGCGATAGAGTGGTTTATGAAGAGTGTTCTGCTGTATCCTTGGAATTGGGGGGCGTGGCTGGAATTGAGCTGTTTAATACGTGATGGACAGCATGTGAGACTTCAGCACAGTTTGACAATGCCGCGATAGCTAATGATTACATGAAGCTTAACCAGGTCCAATCTAAATTGCAGCCGCATATTATGGCCTTCATCTTCTCGGTCTATTGTCGCTAGGAGCTGCACCAGTCCTCGACAGCCCTTCTTTCTGAGATGTCGCAGTTGAAGAGCGTCTTCCCTCGTAGTCTATTCCTCCAAGGCCAACGAGCCCTAGTATTTTATCGGATGAAAGGTATTGTATTTCCCTAGTATTATCCCCCTCTTCATGCCTTCTAACACCCCACAGATCTCCACGGCGCCAGCACCCTATTCTCCTCAATGCTCGTATCCTCCCCCCTCTGTCTAGACTTCCTAGACTACTACTCGAGCGTACTACACACCCTCGGTTCCCGCTCACGTCTTGCATTTATCACCCACCTCGCCTCCGCCGTAAACCGCTACCGCCCCGAAACCTGCTGCGCAATCGGAAACTACTACTCCCTCTCCTCACGCCACGAAGATGCCGTTCATTATTTCCGGCTCGCGCTGAACCTAGATCGCAACTTTTCCTCTGCTTGGACTTTACTAGGCCATGAATATTTCAAGTTGCAAAACAGCCATGCGGCAATAGAGGCGTATAGAAGGGCGGTGGACTGCAATAATAAGGATTATCGTGCGTTTGTGGGGCTGGGAGTTGTTTATGAGGGGCTTGAGAAGTCAACCTTCTCTTTGCATTACTATCGTCGGGCGCTGGCGTTACGGCCAGATGATGCGGAGTTGTGGCAGATGATGGGGGGGTGTTTGACGGGTATGGAAAGGGTTCCGCAGGCGATTGAGGCGTGGAAGAGGGGTATTGCGTGTAGTGGTTCTCGGGCTGGAAATGACCCGGAGGTTGCCATTCATGCTAAATGCAGACGCATTGAGATGTTCTTCGAACTCGCCAAGGCGTATGAGAAAGAGCAGGACCGGATGGAAGCTATTAAGTGCCTGGAGATTTACCTGGGCGAAACCGATAGGAATGAGGAATACCTTGGGAATTTAGATGATCCCCTTCGATTTAAGGTTATTTTCGTTCTAGGTCAAGCACGACTGCTTTTGGCTCGATGGACAGGAGCGGATGGCGATGATGCAAGAGCTCGATCTCTGGCGAGCCCAGTCGGCCAGTATTCCGAAGTTGTAGGAGAGGAAGAGAATCCGTAGCGCACTTTTGTTGGCACGGAAGATGCGGATGATGGGCAATAGGAGAAGTCCTTATATTCAATATATGCAGCGCGACTATTTACAAGCTATTCGAAACAACTGGAACTCCAAAACCAAACCCGGAACCGAAAGAGTCTAAAATCCAGAATACGATCTAGCCGGTCCCGTGTTCCAATACTTATCTAACGGATACGGAAACGTATAATCACCCTCATCCCCCGGCCAGACCAGCTTGTTACGCTGCATATGCCTCGACAACGCCATCATCAACCCCCTCAGCTTCGCAAACCTCTTCAACTCCTGATCCAGCGCATAGTACTCTTCCATGATCTTGTCATACCGGGGCTTCAGCTGGCTCGCCCGGATCTCCCGCTCATTGGTGTACCCATTTATGGAATTGAGCTGCTGCCAGAGTGGTTCGGCTGTGGGGCGAAGCTGCGCGTGTCTTCTCGTGATGTGTGGGAGCTGGGGTTGGATGGTGAGCATGGCGTTGTACCATTCGCCGCCGAGTTGCCAGCAGCGGTGGCCGCTTTCGGGGAAGGGGTAGTGGTCTGGGTCGGAGGGAACGGTTGACATCGATGACATGATGGGTGATGTCTG
Source organism: Pseudogymnoascus sp. VKM F-4518 (FW-2643) (assembly GCA_000750925.1). NCBI lineage: Eukaryota > Fungi > Ascomycota > Leotiomycetes > Thelebolales > Thelebolaceae > Pseudogymnoascus > Pseudogymnoascus sp. VKM F-4518 (FW-2643). The sequence continues at coordinate 20,153 of JPKC01002637.1, forward strand.
GAGGGGGATTAGGAAAAGCGTGGGTATAATTCGGGGAGTGGAAACGCACGGTGATGCTGGGAGTTGGGAATGTATAAGTAGCTGGTGGTAACTCGAGGCAAGAAGCACGATGGTGGGCGTTTGGATAAGAGCAAGTCGATGAGCAGAAAGTAGGGCTCTTGGATATATTGCGTGCCTAGATAGTTTTTGAGGCGACTGAATAACTGATTTGATATAACTGTACAGCAGAGGCATTTCGTGTTCTTATACACCTCGCAACTCATCTTCAAGCCACAATCTCCAACATCTCGCGCTGCGCAACATGATACTCCAACTCGCAAAACCCAGGCTGCAATACATACCACCCAGCGCCTCCGGCCAGCTCCCGCGGTCACCGAGAACACCACGCCGCTCCAATATCGCAATCAACCATTGGTACAGCACCAAGAACCGCCTCGCCCGCCCGCGCTATCCCGCCGACCACGACCATTGACGCCGCTACTCCCAAACATGAAAGCGCGAAACAGCCCGCGCTCTCGTCTCCAACAGTGGGTGGCCGTGGCTAGTTAAATTATCTGGGTTAGAATGAGGGTTTATGTGTGGGTGGATGTATCAGAATTACAACATCACTTAAGCGCCGCCGATCCAACAACACCCCACACGCTGCCCCCCCCTCGATTTTTTACCTCCTCCCGCCACCAAATCTTCAACTTGTCCACGACCGACGTCATCAGTTTCGAAATCGTAGATTCAGCCGCCCATATATCCAACTTTTAATTTCCCCACCTTCCCCTCTGATGGTGTTTACGCGCCGTACGTACACCCTCACCAACTCAATTTACGCGCCGTGCATACCACCCCCTCCAACATAGCCACAACCGCGGACCTAGACGCCGTACATTATCTACGCCACAACCCATGGCGAGTTTAAATTGTGGATGTGGTTTGATTATCTGTATCCCAAAGCTTTCAAGGCTCAAATAGCCAGGCGCAAACGGTCATACTCGGCTCACCATCTAACATCGCAGCACTCGCACTAGCACCATTAATCTTCCCATCAACTTTATGGACATCCATAGCACCAAGTTTTTCTCCTCGATGCCCATCAAAGGTTGCAACGCTATTAAGAGTCCACGTCTCGGAGCCCCCATCTTCCGTGGATGCTCTTTCCACCTTCAACATGCTAAGTCCCGAACTAGTTTCGCCAGCGAGAACGAAATACTCGTTTTGTAGTGGCCCCATTCCGCTATCTGTCTCTGGTGTGTCCATCGGAACTCCAGCTACAGCATCGGGATCCACGTAGTTAGGGTTCGTGTATGGATCGTAGTCTTGCTCGTCTTCTGCACCAGAAACATAATCTTCATCGTCTGATTCGTAACCTTCAGGTAGCAAACTCGCAGGGTCAAAAGCCTCGAGGGAATCCTTTTCCGATGGGATATAATGTTCCCTTACAAGATTTGGTCCTATTAATTGAGATGATGCTCCTGTCCCGATTGAAGTTTCAACACATGTTTTGCGATCCGCGTCTAAGTCAAAACTTAGCAGATTTGAGATTTTGAGCTTCCCATCCCTTCCGGCTGTGATCACCACATCACGGCTCGGTGTTGAGTTTGAAGGTATGACTGCCACGCCAGTGACTCCCTCCTCAGAATGGAAGCGTATTGGGTCTTCAGTAGTCATCTCATTGGGGTCCGTTACATCTTCAAGGAGCGTCCAGCAAGACGTAAGGAGATTTCCGTCATCTCCTACACTGTAAATGCCGGAGCTTACTTCCGCAGGCTCTGAAGGTGCGGAACTAGGCTCTGGAGTCCAGGATAAATTCCAGGCTGGCGATGGCGAATGAGATGCTAGTGTCCATAATATCTTTGGTTCATCACCTTGAAGACCATGCCCTGGGATACGGATGACATATACAGAGCCTGAATAGAGTGTGCATGCCAAAACGCCAGGGTGGAGGGGATGAAAGCGGATTGACGTGATGGCAGCTTTCTCCGAGAATGGGGTGAATGTTTTTGACAGCGTAAGACGGGGTGGAGAACCACCAGCTGTAAACGTCCGAATCGAGCCGTCTGATGAGCCCGCAGCTAGAGCAGTAGGCTTGCTGGGGGATACATGAAGTGCTGTGACTGCAACTGGAACATCAATGGTTTGGGTAATAGCACTGTCGAGATTAGCCTGGGGGCTTAACTACATGAATGTGGGATTTTTCACTCACATATTGTCTGTCGAAATCCTGAACAGGTGCAATGATCCGGGACTAGAATCATCCTGCAAATAAGGCAGATCTGTATTCGCAGTTGATGTTCGAGTTCCAACGATGAAATGACCGAGAGCGCTGGGGAGGTAACCGAGGCATGTTGGCACTTGGTGTGGAATATGTGCCGATGCGCAAAGAATGAATTGAGACATTGTAAGGATTTAACAACTCCTTACAACAAATGTGCTAGCAGGGGTTCGCGCGGATAATAGTTTACTAGATATTTTATTCCTAGATCCTTAGGGGTTACTGGTGTCAAAGATTCAGACTTTGGTTTTTAGTGTACCAGTTGAAGTATACAGGTTGTGGTGCTTGGTGCGCTGGTTTCATAAGCTAGTGCATAATAAGCTAGTTCATAACGCAAATCCATTACCGTAAATGATCGATGGTATAATGTAACAGTGGGGCGTTATATGTGGTGCATATATAGCGTATTATGCGTATTCCTGTAAGCTGGAATATGTAAGTTTTTGGCAACCACGCATCGTTGCATCCAGCCACCTAACTAACCCAATAAGAAATATAAGACGCCTGCAACCTCAATTATTCCAAATCTTCGCGGCGATTTACTTGCATGTCATCTGGTTACTATATATATATATATATTGAATTAATTTAGGCGCAACTAAATTAGAGTCTACCAGGAAGCTAAAAGTACAGGGACGCTATATTTTCCATCTAGGCCATTTAGGCCTGCCTGCCATGCTACAACCGGCCCCCTATAAAGACGTGCCAATATGCCCAGAGCTTTAAATTGCTGTATGAGAGGGGGTGGCTGCAGCTAAAAAGCCACTGCCTTGAACCCCGACACAGTAGGAGTATTTTGTAATAGTGTCGATTGCATTGTTGGATGTATGCTCTCCCTTTCTAACTTCCGCAGGGTAGGCAGAGCGGAAAAAATCCTACCTTCCTATGTTAAAGGCTTCCCTAAAAGGCTTCACTAGTGAAACACTCAAAAGGGGTCTTCTGTCCGAAATTTCAGATATAATTTGGAGTTGTATTCCTCGAGGTAATTGGTACAAATTAACTGAGGAAAGGCGTGCTTCTTTAGCGGGAATTCGGTTACCTCGTCATAGCCAATCTGTATAGGGGTTTCTATGCACTATTAGCACGGCTCAGTATGCAAATATTGGTATTTTTACCTTGAGAACCATGGTATGGCCTCTTGAGTTTTGTAGATACCTCGAGACAACGCCGATCATCCCCTTCAGTATCTAATGCCAAGTATACAGCATGATGTTGTTGTGTTTTGTTAGGACTGTAGAATCTCAGCTACCTGTTTGGTATTTAGAAGAGCAGTGTAGATTGTTGTATAATTGATGCGACCTGTCGAGAGGACTAAGACATATATCACAATCGACCAACCATCCCCCGTTCCCATAAAGCCGCCGTCATGATCGAAGACACAGGATGCGGCCTTTCGGAAGCCCCAAGGCAGATGTCGGAATCGACCAACCGTTTCGCATTTTTAAACGCTCTTGGGCCGCTTCAATGGTCGCTACAAGTAGAGAAGTGTCGCCCTTGAGGGAGTGCAGGTAAAAGCAACATTAGTCCTAGAGCGGGAACAGGGAAGCGGAAGGCTGACAACAAGGGACGGTTTTGGTGGTCTTGGCGCGGGAGCGACTATAGCTCACAGAGAACTGGGCATCCCGTCCGCTTTGCCATGCACAAGTTTGCGTATTCTCGTGCCCATAGACATGCCCATAGACATACCCCGGAATCGAGGCCCCTTGCCACCTGAAGGCTGAGCAGGATGACCAGGGTGAGGAGAGTGAGGTGAAGCAATATTTTTGTGTCGGTGTCGCGTCACTTTATCGTCACTTCCAGAATATCTAGTGAGAAGCTGCGCGATGGCCACGTGCCCTTCCTTAGCAGCGAAGTCAAGCGCCGTCCATCCATCCTTATCCTCCGCTGCAACATCAGCCCCGTGCTCAAGCAGCAGCTGCACAATAACCTCGTGCCCATAACCAGCTGCCCAGTACAGCGGCGTCCCTCTATTCTCGCACTCCGCCGCGACGTCGGCCCCATGCTCGAGCAGCAGCCGCACAACAGACTCGTGCCCGTTGCGAGCTGCAGAATGTAACGCTACCGATTTATTCTCGCCTTTCGTGAGCAGTGGCCGCACATTAGCCTCCTCGAGTAGCAGTCGCACGATAGCATCGTGCCCGTTGCTAGCTGCATAGTTTAGCGCCGTCCTTCTGAACTCGTTCTTCGCCCCGACGTCAGCCCCCTCCTCGAGCAGCACTTGCACGATGGCCTCGGGCCCAGCGCGAGCCGCCTCAAACAGCCGCGTCTGAGTCTGGTGCTTGGGAAACGACTGCCCTGTAACTATCGGATCTGAGTATCTTTCCAAGAACTGCTGCAGACCAGAGGTTCCTCCACCGCCCGAGATATCTTCTTCCTCATGATGAGGTGGACTGTCTGGCTCTACAATAGTACACGAGGCCTTTTGCCAGTCATGCTGATGTCGTTTTGAGCGGTCTTGAACATTCCTAAGCCCCTCTAGTGCCTTAGTTGTTAGATCGTCGAAGTGTCCCAGATGTCTCTCGCATGCCTGGAGGAGGACTTTGTAACGTTGAATAGCGTTCGAAAAATCCCCGTCCCCCCAAAGGATCTTCGCTTGTAGATGCAAAGTTTCCAATGATTCGCGCTGGGAAGGCCATTGACCGTCATAGGCACTCTCTTCGTAAAGGATAATTACTTCGACCATGCGCCTTGCTAGATCAAACCGTCGCTGTTGTTGGTAAAATCGAGCCCATATGCAAGCAGCCACAAAAGCTTGCCACCAGTACGGTCCATCGGGATATCTCAGTAGACTTGCGTATTTGGAACTAAGTAGGACTCCGTTGATATGTCCCACGTGGCGTGAATAGTTTTGGTGACTGAAAACGGATACACTATCGAGTTGTAAATACTGACTAAGCTGGAAAGCAGCCATGATAGTCCATGTGGCCTGATCCTCTGGATTTAAGGTTTCTTGACACCAGTGTCGGATAACGTTATGCATTGAATAGCTGAGATATGTGGATTTATTTGGGGCTAGGCGACGTTTGATACAGCAAAACTGCTCTAAAGTTTCGAGTGCCGTATAATAATTTGACTCATTTGTTGTAATATGTTGTAGCCAGACAAGAGCTTCAGAAGGAGTCCTTTGTAGTTCCTCGTAGGCGGCTCGCATTCTAGCCATTGTTGAGGACATGCCACCACTAGTTGGTTGGGTTAAAAACAAGAAAGGGATCTCGCCTTTCGCAAGGAATGCAGAGATAAGCAGAATATTCAAAGCGTCATCGTTGTTCCGCGCCAAAGTGACCTTCAACAGACTAAAGGTGTCTATTACAGATCTATGTTTCTCATAAAACCACATAGACCTCTTCGGTATCTTGGCCAAGATATCCGCTTGGGTACTTGGCGAGGATAGCTTCGTAAGAAATGATTTCAACACTGTAGTGGTGAGACTGGGGTTGAATTGTAGGTACGCACCAGCCTGCTCGATTGCTAGAGGTACTCCGTGCAGCTCTTCAATAACATTATCGATCAGCTTCTTCTCTGCGCAACTGTTAGTTCGATCCCAAAACATCGCGGTGATTAGATACCTTCGTCGGTGCATGTCTTCCTTTTGAATCTTCGCCTCAAGATAGCAGCACCAGCGTCCTTATCTATCGTCCCAACCTCTACATTCAGTGCTCCCAAAATACTGGCAGTCTCTGACTGCGTCGTCGTGACAAGAATCGCACCATGATCGCATTTCGGTATTATGTCCTGAAGACTATAGTCGCAATCTAGATCTTCTACGTTGTCAATCACAAGCAACCAGTCAGTGTTGTCTGCCAGAGCCAGCCAAGACTTGACAGCCGTTATTGGCTGTCTTGAAGTGATATCACTGCATCCCAATGCTACGTTGCCGCCCACAGCTAGAGCAACTTCTCGGAAAGAGGAGAGGACCGTAGCTAGCGACGTAGCGTCAATCCAGATTCTCGATCGATACGAGACTGTATGCGTACTCCAAAAATGTAATGCGATCTGCGTCTTTCCTAGCCCCCCAATTCCAGTAAGGGCAAAGACTTTCTGGCCTGGATCCTTGCTGAGCAAGCAATTTTCAGCTGCCTTTAGTTCAGATTTTCGACCAAAGAAGGCAGGTGTTGCAGAAGGTATAGACTGAGAGGTGAATTTGGCGTTGCTTAGACGAGTCATCGATGATCCAAAGTGGACATCTAAGCATAAATGAGTTAAATACAAGAGCTACACCACCTAGCTTCACTCAGTTCTTACCATTATAACCAAAGGTCATAGACTGTGCATGGTAGATATGACCACTACCAGGATTAATATATTGATCCCCCTGAGCCTGGTTGATTGAACCGGAGCCAGAATGAATGGCAGTGAAACCAGTCCCCTCAATTGCTTGCTCCGGTATAGAAGCTGGTAAAGCCGCCACTTCTTTGATAGCCTCGGCTACCTCTCTCCTTTGAGTATCGGTCACAGTAGTCATGCCATAGTTAATAGCAAACAGCTGTACGTCCACTAGCATGCCTTTCATCAATGTTTCCACTCGACTTCCTTTACCCATGGTCCTGACTGCCAAAATATATCTTTCCGCTCTAGAAGCACTATCTGCAGGGATAACTTTCTGAAAGAGCTCATCCAATTTCTTGGCCTTCTTTTCACAGCTTTTAACAACATCCCTCGCTCCCTTACAGGAATCCTCGTCCGCATCTCCGTCCTCAATATGTCGTTTTGCTGAGTCTAGAATGTTTTGAACAATTGGAAGTCGAGTGGCAACCTCACGAAAAGCCTCGGGAAGTCCTTGTGCATTCGTTGCAGCGCCGTAGACCTGCTTAGTCCCGTCCACAATTGAAATAATTGACGAGATCACCCCCAAAACTAGAGTAGCTTCGATGCCAGACATGATTTGGCTGTGATAAGAACGTTCAAAATAGGACGTTCTAGTGCTGTAGTTAGCATGGACAATAGATAGATAACTGGGTCGGCAACCTTACAGATCGTGTTCAAACGAGGCTGTTCAGCATGTGAATATGTTGAGATTTGAGAGAAGGAGATCAAGCTTCTGAAGACATAATACAGGAGAAGAGTCAACTGAAATAAAGATCGTGGTGCAAACAGTATTGGTCGCGAGGCTGAGTTGACGAACTGCCACCTGGCTAGCGCTTAGACGGCCAATTGCATTCGACAAGGACATCGAAAGGAACGTTGGGAAGAAAGCTGGGAATACGGCAATCCACGCCCAAATCAGGTGATATTCTCGGGTTCCCCAAAGCTTCCAACAGTTAAGACCGTGCCCACGTGTACGACGGTAGACGGGTATCACAAGGCAGTACAGTAAAATATATATAAATCAATTGAATTATCTGACTATCTATGTGGTCTACGTATCTATATAGGACCTGGAGTCTTGACTCATATTCCATCATTTAAGCTGGTGTCTCACCGGCTGAATCTCCAACAAATAACACAGATACCTAATTAAGTAATTGCGGCCTCAAGGGTGATCTTGGGGTGAAGCGAGGGGGAGCAGGGTAACGGGGGAGCGTGGTTAGCGGGGTTAGCGGACATCCATTCTTGTTCTAGCGCGGAACGGCACCGTCGGTTGCAAGCGCACACTTCAATTGGATTAGCGCCCAACGCCCAATAGTAGTGCAAGAAATCGACGGTGCCGTTCCAACGGAAAATCAACAACGTCAGAACGGCGCCATTGACGTTAATGGCGCCGTTCAACTCAACCTCTAATAGAAGATTAATATGGATTCTGTGTCTATACTACTGACGCGTCAACATGCTTGCCTGGTTATGTGACTTGTCACGACGACTTCCTGTTCCTAAAACGACTAGCTCACAACTCGAGTGCCCCCTCTGTTGTGCCAGCGTAAATTTATATAAAAGGAAGCTCTTCCTGCCAGAGAATAAAGTAAGTTCGCGCTGCTTTGGACTCTGCCCATAGTCCCTTCATTACTCATCATGTCCTTCACCCATACCGCTCTTATCACTGGCGGAACTGCCAATTTGGGCTTCCAATGTGCCCTCGGTATTGCTCAACAACACCCCGAGTACCTTGTCGTGATTTGTTCACGTTCTGACCCCAACTCCGCTGCGGCATCGATAAACGAAACTACACACCAAAAGAACGTCATATTTCTCCCAATAGACCTTTCTAGCCTCGCAAATGTTCGGGCGTTCGCTCATACTTGGAAAACCAAGCAGTTCCCTACCATCATTGCTCTTGTTCTCAATGCTGGGCTGCAGTTCCCGGGCGAAGTTAAAATGACGGCTGATGGAATAGAGTCAACGTTTGAAATCAATCACGTTGGCCATGCGCTCCTATTTCATCTACTCTTTCCTCACCTCGCCGACAAAGCCCGCATCGCAATCACTTCGAGTGGCACCCACGACCCAGCTCAGAAGACTGGCCTTCCAGACGCTGAATATGTCACTGCCGAACAATTAGCCCATCCGACACCAGAGTCAGCCAAAAACGCTGGCCGTCAACGCTACGCAAGCAGCAAGCTAGCCAACGTCATGTGGACATACGCTCTTCACCGACGGCTCTCAGCTATGACGGGAAGGAACTTGACTGTTGTTGCATTCGATCCAGGTCTTATGCCTGGCACAGGCCTTGCTCGAGACGGTAATTCTCTAGAGAAGTTTCTGTGGTTTCGATTGCTGCCTCGTATAATTCCACTTCTGCGTATTATCATCAATCCGAATATCCACACCCCGCAAGAGTCTGGTGCACACTTGACACGCCTTGCCGTTGGTGCCGACGTGGAGGGCAAGAGTGGTGTTTATTTTGAGGGAAAAGAGATTATCAGGTCGAGCAAAGATAGCTATGATGAGAGTAAGCAAGAAGACCTATGGGAGTGGACAATTAAGGCTACTGCAACTAGCGAGTATGAGCGAAGAGAGTTTGAGCTCAGGAATTGATTATTTATGAATATTTGCGTGTAATAATAGTTAGATTTGAATTTAGATAAATTGTCCCTATCTCATATATTATAAAACGCACAATCTGTAATAATTAAGATGCTTTATTTACCTTATTGCTGTTGATGGGCTCTCACATGGTTGGTGGTCTTGGCACGGTCCCTACAGATTTTCGATGATGGTGTGTAATCAATCGGTTGTCAGGCCGAGTGCTCCATCCTACACATCACACAAAAAGTACCCCACGCCACTGTGCGGCGCCTTGGGTTCACTTTGACCATCCGCATGCATCCTATTGACGTCGCTTTAATGACCAGACTCAGTCCTGCCACTGGCACCGCCGAACTACTACAGTACCTGCCTGAGTACAAGGTGGTGATCTGTGCAACTTGCCGCTATGCGATTCAGCCAAATGCTATTGAACGCCACCTAAAAGAACTGCATAAATTCCGTCGTGATAGTCGCCGCCCATTCATGCAGTATATCTCAAAGCTCGACCTCGACATACCAGATAAAGTGAGGGAAATCCGCAATACCGAATCCCCTGTGCCGCTCCTCCCTGTCCATGATGGGCTGCGATGCATGCACGAAGGATGCACGCATCTCTGTGTGTCTGCGAAGCGCATGAAGGGCCACTGGCTTTCTGCCCATGGCCGCTCCGGCCATATCGATTTTGACTGGCATCCAGTACCTCTGCAGACTTTCTTTAGAGGCAATCTTCTGCGATACTTTACGAATTCTGATGTGCACCCCGCTGCTGACTCTACACGGAGTGACATTTCCATAAATACCAGCGACAGATATTCCGAGAAATTAAATTGGAACAGAGATGATGTCGACGTCACTGATCTCCCGTCGATCAGCGGACTACTTCTGCAAAGCCAGCTCGATGAGATTGATTCCACCTTGCTACAGCACTATATTACGTCTACATCATTAAGTCTAACTACCGACGCTAGAACGAAAACTATGTGGCAAGTTACAGTGCCGCGTATTGCTAGCCAGTTTCCATTTTTATTACACGGAATTTTGGCCTGCGCTGCTTTGCATCTTGCTTATCTCGATCCTGGCCAAGGGAGAGAGCTTATGATCAGAGGAAGAGTACATCAGGACCGTGCAATGCCACTCTTCCGATCTGCGATTGAAAGTCCCAATAGGGATAATTGTGATGCAGTTTTTGCATTTTCCCACCTCCTTGTGATATACTCGTTCGCAGCAGAGAGGGAAGACGAGCGACTCTTTCTTGTTGAATCCAACGCCTTGGAAGTGTTGCCAAGTTGGCTTTATTTTATCCGATCTGGCTGCTCTATGCTCTGCGATGTATGGGACCAGCTTGAGTCGGGCCCGGTAGGGTCCCTTGTCTCCGCATGGGAGATTCCTATCACGTTCTCAGAGGCCGGACAGGAGCCTCTCATGGATTCGCTCTTATCAGCCATTCCCTTACAGGGCTCTGAAGATTCTTGGTCGGAAGATGTCTGCCAAATATATCGGGATGCTGCCACTGAACTTGGAGTGGCGTTCTCGTGCACACAGGACCCGAGTGCTGGTTTCACTGCCTGGGATGCCCTACGTATATGGCCTATGCGCATATCTGATGCATACTTGAACTTGCTCAGTCAACATCATCCCGGTGCTCTTATTCTAGTGGCATACTATTGCATTCTGTTGCAACGATTGGACTCTCACTGGTACTTTGAAGGGAGAGCCAAGAGACTGCTCTTTACAGCCATGTCTTGTCTTGATAGGCGCTGGCATCATGTTGTTGAGTGGCCGTTGGCAGAGATCGAAGATATGTCCTCTATTAGGCCCAAGACATTTACGTCTAGACCATCCTACATCTATGACAAACCTAAACCAATTGTCTTATTATTATATGAGACACCTGCAAAAAGATGTTTATAGACGGGCTTCAACTGAGACTACAATACTAAGAGGCCTTTTTAAAGACTTAATCAAGTAATACTTCGTGATGAAGTCTACGTATCTCTAATAAAAAACATGATACTCCTAGCGCCGCTATTCACAGCTACCCCGTCTATAACGCCATGCACGTAGGCCTCTCCAATAAACTTATATCCTAAGTCATCATCACAATTCCGCAAAATAAATAAAGGGCTAGCAACGAGACGAACCCACACACTCCAATCATCGATAGTCCAAGCCCAGTCAACCTTACCTTACTGGCAAACCCTCTTCTTTCCACCTTACTCTGTAGAGTATCCACGAAATTTAAATTCTTCTTCGTAGCACTTCTTATCGCAGCCATCAAGCTTTCCTGGCTTACCCATGGGCAGGTAGTCCCATCAGGTAACTGTGCATACTTCTCGCGGTTATTGCGTGGTTTGCCGTGCAATCCGCAGTCGGATTCGTTTTCGTTCCGTTATTGTTTAGCTTTCGATAGCCTATCTATACCCGGCCCCAATGCCCCTCAAAAGACGGAACGCGGCACCTAAACCTAAGACTTTGTGTTAGTTTCTCCTTTAGAAGCTTAATAATAACTTATAGTGTATTTTATTTTATACTAGGAATTCCATACTCTCTAATATAAAACAACCCCTTTTCAATAACTTCAAAATGGATCACATTCATTCTTCACTACATTCTGGTGTTATCTAATCTTGCCTAGCTGTGCATTTTAAATTTCGGTCTGCAATGAAGTTGGAAGATTTAGGGAACAACGACTGCTCGAGTCAACAGTACAAAGGGGCTTGTGATGTGAGACGAACATCTAGCCAGGATCAAAACAACTCGTCGGAGCTAGTATGCGATGCCACCCAAACTGACCCCGCAGTGGAATATATGGACGCTTTGCCAGATGGAGGATATGGACGGGTGGTCGTCATTTGTGTTGCAATAATCAATATCCATACATGGGGAGTAAATAGTGTATAACACCTACTTTACACTCGTTCGCTAGAAATATACTAACGGCTGTAGGCATACAGTGTCTTCCTCGCTCACTACCTCGACACTGATACCTTTCATGGTGCTACTGCTCTCGAATTTGCTTTTGTGGGTGGTCTCTCGATCGGGATGTGCCAAGCTGTTGCTCCAATTTGCACAGTTACAACCCGATTGTGGGGCACACGCTGCACTCTCTTCATTGGCATCGTACTTCAAACTGCCGCCCTCCTCGGTGCCTCCTGGTCCACTACGATCTGGCATTTGTTTCTCTCGCAAGGTGTATGTTTTGGTTTCGGGATGGGATTTCAATATAACGCTACTGCCGCTATAATTCCACAATGGTTCGCAAAGAAGCGTTCCTTTGCAACCTCTTTAGGAAGCGCTGGCTCTGGCTTAGGCGGTCTTATTTACTGCCTTGCCGCAAGCTCAATAATCCAGTCTATGGGTCCCGGTTGGGCCTTCCGCATTCTTGCCATCGTCTCAGCTGCCGCAAACACCGCGTGTGGTGCCATTTTGCGAGATCGCAACAAAGAAGTTGGCACTACGCAAATTGCATTCGACTGGTCCCTCCTCCGTCGGTGGGAATACTGCCTTACGGTGGCGTGGGGCGCATTCTCTATTATGACCTACATCGTACTACTTTTCTCGTTGCCAGCATATGCTCGCAGCATTGGCCTAACCGCACAACAAGGAAGCGTCGTGGGCGCAATGCTAAATCTTGCACAAGCTATCGGACGCCCTATTATTGGCCTTAGCTCTGACAAATTTGGGAGACTAAATGTGGCCCTCGTTGGCTCATTCTTGCCTGCCATCTTTACGTTCGCGTTATGGATACCAGCGAAGAGCTATGGGTTGCTTATCTTCTCTTCACTTATTTTAGGCCTGACAATAGGGACCTTTTGGACAACGGTAGCTCCTGTTAACGCCGAGGTGGTTGGCCTCGAACATCTTTCATCTGCACTTTCAATCTTCTGGCCAGTGTTAATTATTCCAACGGTATTTGCGGAAGCCATAGCGCTAGAACTACGGCAAAGCAAGGGCAATATTTACATTCATGCTCAGGTTTTTACAGGGTTTATGTTTATTGGAGCGACACTGTGTATATGGCGTGTGAGAGCGTGGAAAAAGGAGCATTTGAAAGTTCAAGAAGGTCAACTGGAGAGCGGAAGTGATAACGATGTTTTAGGGCTACAGAATAATAGAAATAGAACTAAGAGTAGATGGGTTTGGATAAAGCTTTAGATATGTTGCGGCACATGGCCGTGGAAGCTTCTAGCGGCTTTAAGTGTAACGACTTGATATATTGTTAAACTACATTCTGGAACGGGGATTTGCTAGATAATATTTAATCATATCGGAGTTGAGTTCTGGATCTACTTGGCACACATGGTTTGCTATCCGGATGCCCGGATACCGTTCATACCCGGGGTAGGGATCGGTCGTAGCCGTACTTCATAACCTTTTTGCTATCCGAAGGCTATCCGGGTATTGTTGTTAGGCTATTAGTATTAAAGCTGTACAGATTAAACACAATATCATACCCTGCATACGGCGATCTATTTCACGCCAAGGTAGCTTATTCCATGGACTGAAAAAGGGGGCTCCGTCAGGGCCAGGTTTCGAAGTGTGGCTTAACCAGAGCATGCGCCACACTCTCAGAATGTAGAAATCAGCTATGTACTATAAGCTCATTCATTATAATGCTTCTCATAGATATATGGGCGGGTTTTATGTGATTGAAGACACCAGTATTGTTACAGATCCGTCAATCAAGTCAAACTCCATGAAAAATCAAATATGTCGTTTCCGTTTCCGTTCCCGTTTCCCGCGAGCATCAGAGAGTCATGATCCAGCATGGGTCCGAAGTCAATCGGCCCCGAAAATAGATGCTCAAAGTTTGCCATACGCGCCCCGATATCATCCTGCTCGTGCACCGCAAGACTAGGCGGCTGTGCAACGAATCCGGGCATTTGCCGCCTGACAGGGTATTCCCCGCCCTGCAACGAGGTTCCCGCGGACCTAGTAAACTGGCCACTCGCCCCATCTGGAGCTATATTCGACGCCTCTGAAGTCATTGGCTCCTTATATGTAGATATGTACGTAGGGAGTTCGTTCTCCGGCGGCGTGGACCAGAGATTCTGATACGCCACCGCTTCCTCCTCCGGATCCTTTGGAGAGACCTCGTCTGTCGCATTCTCCATCGATTTCCTAGGGCTCAGTCGGAACAACTCTGATACCACCGTCGTCCGTGACAGTCGGGCGCTCCGCTTAAGCCTGGTCTGGTGGTCGACGCCCGCCTTAAACAGCTTCTTCACAATAAGGTGGTAACGCGCCGCCTGTGGGCTATTCGCAGCAAAGCAGTGCAGTAGTTCGTCGGTATTCCGGATAGCTTGCTCAATTTCTTTCTCCGGGCCTATGCCGCCAAAGTGGGAGGAGCTGACAACAAGGGCTGCTACGAAGATCCAGGCACTGTTCCTTGGGTTAGTTTCTGGGGGATTAGGGTCGGCAATCCATGAAACTCACATTGCGAGTGGCATGTTTTTGAAGAGCATATCGGCGACAAGAAGTTCGCGGAGCAACTGGAGCGTATAGATTGCCGAGTCTATACAGGCGATTGCGCCATCATAAATCTCGGGAGGGACATCTGTGTCTCTTTCATCTGCAGCACTCCGCCCTAGGCCTGAACTCATCGACTTCGCCTTGAGATGCGCAATAAGAAATGGCCTCATGAGAAGCATCATCGCGAAATAATACGAGCAGGCAACGTGCGTATTTCTTAACACGACTTCACGTGAGAGAAAGGTCGACTCTCTCGGATTCCGCGGATTGACGGATGTTCTTAATGCCGCAGGAAGCCGAGAACTCCATTCTTTCAACTCGCCGCCGATTGATTGGAGAAGAGCTATGGGCACAGTGCGCTTAGTGTATACCTCGTTGACGATCCTCTCAATAATTAAGAATGCACGGGCGGATTCCTCAAGGGATATTGCGCGGAGGAGTTCTAGGCTGGGTGATTCTGGCACCGGATGCTGAGCATGGGAAATGTTGGATTCTCGGGCTGATATGGCAGACGTCCGGCCCATCATGGCACTGAAAAATAAGTCGTGGAAGCGAAGTGTCTTCCAAATGCGACATCTAAGACTTTATTTCAGTAATTGTTAAAGCCACAAAGTCTCGACTTTCAAAACTTACCTTAATTGCTGTTCCTCTTTGCTGAATGCTGCATTGGCCTCGACCCTGTGGAGACCTAGAGATTTCGCAGCGCTAACTGCAGTCCCCAAATTCAAGTATGCGCCGTTCCTTCGGCTGCATCCCAGCATATACATGCTAATGAGTAAAAATGCCTGAATCGTCTCTAGTGTTGGGTCATTGGTTAGTTCCTGGAGCGCTATTAGCCGTCCATGATGATAGAACGACTGTGCTCGTCGACTGTCGAGCAAGCTTGATCCCCTTGCTTGTGCCCCGAGGGCTATGACTAGGTAAACGACTGCAGCTGTGCCACATTTGGGGGGGATGAGACCGTTTATCCAGTATCTGAAAACAGACATGAACTGGGCTACATCAAAGATATCAATAATACCGCAAGTCTGAATATTCATCTATTAGCGGCCTAGTCTCCCTTGCATTTCTCAGCTTAGTCTAGCCACATGGTAGGAGCAGCTCACGGAAGTAAAGTAAGCATCAACCAAGTCTTTGAGGTCTCCGACATCGCTAAGGAGATGAGGCTCCATGTCTTGTAGCTCGAAGGGAGGCAACTCCTCCATCAATGACAGATTAGCGACATCTGAGTTCAAGGACGAGAATACGTCGCTCGACTGATCGGCTATCAACTGTTGGATATTCTGTAGAAAGTGTAGTGTTGCACAATTGCCTAGGTAAACTGTATTTCCAACATGTCAGAGTAAATGAATATGATGATGATTTGAACAAGTTACGATACATACCTGCTTTCCCCTTCGTATCATACATCATAGCAGACATTCGAGGCACGAGAAGCTCTGGCACCGCAGTCCTGGTCCGCAACCCTCTCGGGCGAAGTGCCGACGACGCCGTCTCGTCATCCTTTGAGACTGCTACAGATGCCGACGGAGTCGATGTAACTGCATCTGATATGCCTAGGGGAGATAGTTCGGCCTGGCTGAAGGCTGGGGATGCGTGATCTGGCTGGGGGCGGGCTGCTTCCTTGTTGCCGCCGGAGGCAAGGCGTTTACAGGCTCCTGGCCGCTTCTGTTTCACGCACTGCGAGCAAGGCGTCTGGCCGTCGCACTTCTGCTTCGAGACCTTACAATAGCAACAGGCACGCGCTACCCGCCGTCGAGACGCGGGGTCGACCTTGGGACGGGGCATTGACGATCAGGCATTTAACGTTTTCCTCACATAATACAATTGGTCTCTTGTGGTACACAGAGCATGGAATGAGAAAATGCATGGATGCGTTTGATGCATGCCTGTCCTGATATTAGGACCCCGTTCACTACGAAGGCGGGGGCGCGTTTGCTTACTTATCTACCATGAGTTAGCTTATCTTACAATGGGTTGGCTTATCTTACAGTGGGTTGGGCTGGGCCGAGGATGTGGGGTGTGGGGTACGGATGGGGCCAAGTCGAATTGTACACTGGTGACCAATTAGAGATAACCTTTCACTACCACAGACATGGCCACGGAGTAAAAGAGATCCAGTGGACGGGTCAATAAATATTTTGGGGAATAAATCGAGAGTCTACGGCTCAAATTGCACCGTTCGTTTTAGCCAAAAATAGAATTTAAAGGATCGACGCGACTGAGGATGCTCGAGTATGGTCCGCATTAATCACTTGTGCTAAGTGCTTTCGTAGCAGAAAATTCCATTATTCGTAATCAATTTTATAAGTTAAACAAGTCTGATTTACTAATAAAAGTAACAGCTCAGTACCACAGCTCACAATTCCGATTCTAGGCCTATCTAGAGACCGCCACACCCTTACTTGCAATAATAAATAGTCCTATAATCCCACCCATTCTGGGAGTATAAGATACGCTTATTATCCTTGTACACATCGAAGCTCCGGAAGCTATTATGGCTGGTGCCGACTATCGTATAGTCTGGCTCGGACTGCGCATCAGCGTTGATGTTCCAGGCGAAGACGTTGCCATCAGCGAATGTAACTGGTATTGTTAGCAAGGGGCTCTATGAGTTAAGTGAGATGCTTTGGCTTGAAGGTGTGTGCAGAAGTTGTCTAGCAGTGAGGGAAAGAGACCATGCATGGTTACGAGAGGGATTAGGATAAAACAACAGTAAACGGAAAGTCAATCAGGAAATAGAAGGAAGGCATACCGCTCTGCTCATTACCCTCCCATGGGATCCAGTCACGCCCCACGCCTGCAGCTTCAAGCGGCGGATCAGGCGATTGTCCCTCAGCCTGCAGCGCATTGCGGTACCAGCCAACACCGCACTTCTGGCCGCCGGAGGAATTAGTTGCGTTCACGAGGAAGATCCCTTCGAAGCCTTGTTGCGGTGGTTGGCCTTTTTATTTGGCGTTAGTGCTCGCGGCTTGTGACTTACACAACACGATGTTATACGAAGAGGAAGTGAGACAGAGGGAAGGAGAGGGAGGGAAGACAAGATAGCTATGGATAGAAGGGAACGATACCTTGTGGGTAAGGGTACTGCCCAATGACGTTACCTTGTGGGAGGTAGCGTGCGACGACGAACTCAGTGCCGGAGGAAGATGTCGCAGCTGCAATACCAACGTTCGTAGTATTTGCCCAGACGCACTACAAAGATCGGTTAGTTCATCATTATCTTCTCCATCTCAGATATTTCTTTCTCTCTTCTCGCTCTCCCTCTCCTACTCCGCCTTAGCTCCCACTTCTCTTCCCTAGCAGACAGGTGCGTGATCCAGATAACAAAACATACGAAATCTACATCAAGTTTTCAGATACACACCTGAGTGTAATGTCCCGCTGCCTCAACCTGGCTCCCATCAAAAATGCCATAGCTATAAGCTGCCTTCTCAGCTAACCACAGCCGCGTTGCATTTTCTAAAATTGTATCGCTTGCTGGCGAAAACAGAGCGATGTTCTCGCCCGCGTTAGCGTTGGGGTCGTGGTCCAAGCTATTGACTTGAGCGAGGTAGTTCGCCCAGTTTTGGGCTGCAGCTTGCAGGTTGTTGTCCCATTGGAGGGGGGCGACGCCGAGGGCAGCGCGGGCTTAGAGAAGATTAGTGTGTGGTAGGTGAGATGCTTTGCCATGTGTTTTTTAGGAGTTGTTGGTACTGCGGGGTAGGGCGGGGCGAGGCTTACCTTGGTTGTGGACTGCAAGGGCATTGTCTTGGTCAGACATTTTGAATTGTGGCTTTGGGTCTTAGTGGGGTGAGCTTGAGAGATGTACTATAATGTCGTTTTTGGATTGAGTGCTGATGGATGGTAGCATATGGGGGAATTTGATGGGACTTTATAGAATGCTCGTCTTGTTAAAGCTGAGAAAAGATGAAGTACCCATTATACCATCTATCTACGAAGCCACCTAAATGCTGATGACAGCATGAAAGTGGCTTGGGCAATTAAAACCCCATGATTGAGGGCTTTGGCCTAAATCTCACTTTCGGGTCAAGATAGCCAGCTCAGCATAGGGTCTCTTCTTGAAAGTTCAAGGGTTTTGGCAAATGATATTATTGGCTCAGTAAGCTCAATAATGCAGCCTACGGACTCGATAGTGCTTGAATGAAAGAAGGTCAATAATGCGGCTTGCAGAATCGATAGTGCTTGATTGAAAGAAGCTCAATAATGCGGCTTGGGAATTACGGAATCGCTAGTGCTTAGTTAAAAGTAGGGTTATTATTCGCCGTGACGCGAGGGCTGACAATCTTTCAAAAAATATATATCGGTGGCTCCGTGAGCTTCAGCCCCCAGCTTACATCATCTCCAAGCCTGGACCAGGCCACTGCGCAGTCAACCCCAACAACTGGGATTGAGCAATTACTCAGGTGCAAGTGGTTCGCCAAATCTGATACACGAACACGCCTAATGATGCATGTTGGTGCTAATATGCGGGATGATACAGTGCCTTCGAAATGAGATGAAAGCCTCAGGGAGAAGGAATGAGATGCACGGGTTGCAACAGAAGCGATATCCATTGCCTCTGCCTGGAACTCGTTGCTCCAAAGTAGTTCTGACGTGCCGCTTATATACGGAGCTAAAGGGTGAACCTATTTTTGCGTGGAGGAGGGTTACTCACCCTGCACCGAAGTCCTCTTGAACGCTTAGTTAGGAGGTCACCTGCAACATTGCACCACGGGATGGATCACATTTCCTGCATGCTGTCAACTATCTGTTGGCTATACCTAGGGTGCTGGCTTAGATAAGATGTGACGACCCCTAGTGAAATGGGGCCTGGCTGCGTTACGGTGCATAAACAAATCATACCTGAGCCGACGCTGAACCGGGGCTGAGCAAGCCCGAGCAAAAGAGGCGCAAGGCAACATGAGAAAGACATGTAAGAAGTGTCGAGATTCCGGTGGTAGTAAATTTACTTCTCTTCGCCGAACTCCTCAGTCTGGTGGCTCTTTTCTGTATCCGAAGAAACTCCATCTGGACCGATGAGCTCCTCAACCACTTTCTTAGGCACAATAACCCCGTCCTCCCTCAGATAGTCTGTATCTGTAATAGAAAACCAGACTACGTAGAACATGATGAAAATTGCGACCATATAGAGACTGTTCGGAATATCATGTCAGCATGTCCCTTGATCTGTGGAGATATATAAATCACTTACGCGAAATGAATGGCCATCTCCACCCAATATTGTGGCTTTCTCGCGTCAATCGCAAAGGCAACACAAACACCGAGAGCTGAGGTGCCCTTGAATAGTCCAGCGTATCGGGAGAGGACCTCTGGCTTGTTCGACATTGAACCCATGATCCACTGCACCATGAATGTCCAACAGCAAAAACAGCCACCCCAGAGCAGATGGAGAATCATGATGTTTGCATATCCTGGATCCGACCAGTCCATAGATGGCCCGGGTTTCGTCCGATCTACGTTTTGCTTAAAATAGATGAGCTCGGCGGTCGCGAGGGAGATCGTCGTTGCAGCAGTGAAGATTACGCCAATAATTCCGCGGACTTTACGGATGCCGATCCATTGCGCATCCAAGAGTGCCGCAAGGATGGCGGGAAGAATGATCTGGAGAACGTTGTATAGAATTGTATTCAGAGCTCGAGTGCGGAGAGAGAAGTAATATCCTAGACAAAGTTAGCATGGATTATCCGGAAGAGCCACGTTAGGTTGACATGCCATTGAAACTCGTCTGGATCCCAAGAGCGAACTCGGAAACAAACATTGGGAACAGCACGAGGAAGACTTTGGGGGTTGATGCTGCTCGCCACATCCCGACAAGCTCCTCCTTCACAGTAGTTTTCTTGAATTTTGCAAGGTGTGTGCCATCATGGCGAATGACTTTCTTTGGCGAGATGATAAATGCCAAGGCAAGAAGACTGGCAGAAGTCATGATTGCAACGAAGATTGCATATACTGAGGTTGGAACGCTCGGCTTCGCTCTGTGGAAATTGATAGCAAAGGTGACAATGGCACCAACAATGGCGCCGCCACTGAGCATGGTGTGCTGCCAGAAAATGTACTATGGAGAACAGTAAGTATATTTTCGCCTGCAGAAGTTGCTAAACCACTCACCATGCCCTTTTCCTTCTCCTCGGCGTATGCGAATTGAATGAACCCGGCACCTGTAAACAAGAGGCCGGCTCCAATACCGTTCATGACGGCACCGAAAATAGCAAACCAGTCATTTCCAGAAACATCAAAATACCACAATCCTGCAGCATATAAAGGATATCCAAGGACACCGATAGCCCTGGGAATTATTGTCAGGTGACATCCGTGTATATCGGGAAGCAATACTTACATTGTAATTTTAGGCCCAAAGGCATTCAGAAACCCCGCTGAGACCCATCCTGAGACTGCAAACAAGGCGTACAAGATTCTTTGACGTTTAGACAAGCACCAGAAGATTGAGATATGCAAATCACTCACGAGTTTGATGTCGATGCAAGATATTGCGAGCTGGGTTTGCCGCCGCCAGCGCCAAGACCAGTAAGAGCAAGGTAGATACCAGCTGAGCAGGCAATAACAAGACCAGTGATAAAGTTTTGTACAGCAGGATTGTTGAGTCTGACCCACGTCTTTGGTGGGACGACCGTTATAGAATCCCGATCTGTGGTGGACATTTTGAGTAACTTGGTTGAATAGAATGGAGAATAACCTGCTAAAAATAAGGAGGAGACCGACGCGGTCTCATATATGACCAAATACCACCGCTCTACAAAGTGTGACGGACTCTATTAAAGCTATCAAGGAAATCTACACACTGTACAATTATTGAGATAGATATTAGAAATGAGGGGAAATATGGCAGGGCCGAGCCCATATCCGAGACCAGACTCTTAGTGCTAAAGAGTGAAAACTGATAAGGGACCAACCCCTACATACGATAGCCAATATTGTCGTGGGATTGTGGGTCAGTTTGTGACTTAGGAGAGTCGCCAAGATCTGGGATGGATAAGGTATGTCAACTTAGTGAAAAATAGGGGCACAGGTAACAGCCAAATACTAGCAGCAAAGCTCCCAAAACCTTCCAATGAACGCATGTATGTTACCAATTCCGATCACCTTAGCTGAACTGCGGCCAGAGTTAACAATGATCATCCTTACTCCATATTTACCCCATACTGACAAAAACCAACGGAAGATAACCGCATGGTACCAGTATGTAGCCGGACATACGCCGTCTTGCCAGTGTTGCTTCATCCGGTTGGTTAGGGAGACTAGCGTGCATTTGTAAGGTGCAGTGCGCAGTTCTGTATAACCGCATCCGAGCCCCTATCCGGCCCTTATCCGATGTCAGAACACATCTGATGCCACTTCCCAATAAAGCTGATGACTCGGACTGACTCCGCACTGAGTTCGGAGTATGGGTAGTGTGTTTGCGTTCAGGGAGGTATAATTCTGCTCCAAAGCCACAATTGCTTGTAGACGCAAATCGGTCAACGAAAAAAGAAGCTTGGGCCTCCGGCGGTGACAATCCCCAAAGGCTAACATGGATAAAACGCCACCTGCATCATCGCTGTCCGTGGAGGGACGATCTGCAAGGCTGATCACCCAAGCTCTCCATCTTCGCGATGCTTCAGTAGCAGACGTCCAGCCTCCCCTCTTGAACATACCTAATACTCCCCCGAAGAATGTCTCCCGTATCGCAGATGATGTTCTCACCAATCAGGAACTTAAGATCACCTCGTTCGATGCGCCGGAGTTGATCAAGCTGATACGCGATAAGTCCTACAACTGCGAGGCTGTAACTCGAGCCTTCCTGCGGCGAGCTGCACTGGCACAGAAACTTGTAAGTTATCGCGCTATAGTAAAACTTCTCTAAATATATTGGATATGGAATTGTAAATCTTCAAGTAAAGGATTTCTTACAACGAGGTTTCACTGTACTTTCTCATCTATATTTCATATCAGTCTACAGGCCTAGTTAGTTAATCGATATCTAGGTCAACTGCATCACCGAACTCCTTCCCGAGAGAGCCATTGCGCGAGCGAGATATCTCGATTCTCTCCCTGAGCCTCTCGGACCACTTCATGGCCTTCCGATATCAGTCAAAGAACACCAGGGCATGAAAGGATGTACAACACATGCCTCTTATGTTGCATTTATTGGACAGAAACAGGCCATAGATGTCAGCGTTAATGACGTTCTCTGGGAGGCCGGCTGCGTCTTTTACGCGCGAACGACCCAGCCACAGGCCGTTATGCAGCTGGAAACAGCTTCTAATATATATGGGATTACTCTCAATCCTCACAATACGGACTTAACACCAGGTGGAAGCTCTGGGGGCGAGTCAGCATTGATTGCAATGCGTGGCAGTGTACTTGTACGTCCGGCTCAACACATTATATCTTCTTCATCACTCCTAATATTTATAGGGTGTCGGTGGCGATGTTGGCGGTTCTATCCGCTGTCCAGCAGCACATACGGGCATATATGGTTTTAAGCCCACACCTGGTCGCCTGGCGAAAGTGGGAACAAAGCTAGCAATGCTCGGACAAGAAGGAATTCCGCCAACGCGAGGTCCCATGTCTACGTCCCGGTCTGGATTATTACTATTCATGGATGCGTATCTGAGTTATGAACCGTGGATAAAGGATGATTATCTTGTTCCAATCCCGTGGAGATCAGTTAAACTGCCGCCTAAGCTCAAGATTGCAGTGATGTGGTCGGATGGGATTGTCACGCCACATCCGCCTATAACCCGAGCATTGCGAGAAGTTGCGAAGTCTATCAGAGATGCTGGTCATGAGGTCGTCGACTGGGTTCCTGAAGGGCATGATGAATGTTGGAAAATTACCCAGGCTCTCTTTTTTGAAGATGGTGGCCGAGCAGAGGATAGAGTCAACGCGGAAGGTGGCGAGGACATGCTCCCACTCACCGAATGGTTGGTGAAGGATAACCCGAACGTCAAGTATCAGAGTATTGAGTCGCTTTGTGCAGTATGTCTTCCACTGCCTCTATCATCCCGTATACCTACTCACTCACTTCTCAATAGCTCAAGGTCCGCCGCGATAGATACCGTCTCAAGTATAACAAACTATGGCTGAGCACTGGAAAAGATGACGGGCACCCTGTCGACGCCATCCTACTTCCTGCGGCACCTGGATGCGCGCCACCCCATGGTAATTCAAAATACTGGAGCTATACAAGCCAGTGGAACATGCTTGAATACCCAGGAGCAGCGTTCCCAGTGTCCGTCGTCGACCCCGAAATTGACGTGAAGGATACAACGTATTTGCCGATGAATGACCAGGATAAGTTCAATTACGACTTGTATTCTCCGGAGAAGTATGTGGATGCGCCGATCGGTCTACAGCTTGTGACGAGGAGGTTTGAGGACGAGAAGTGCTTGGCTATCTTGAAAGTTATTGAGCAAGCGATGGGGAGGCCATAGATTATTCCGCATACGAGTTTTCATATCCCTTGTGATTGATGTGGAAGATGACGCAGTGCACATATTGGAACGGTGACTAGGATACCTACTGACAGGGTTGATATTTATTTATTTATTGACAAGCAAGACAACCACCATCGTCAAGTATTACACGCTTATCGGCTGCGGCATCCCAGGCTTCGCCTCATAACTAATCCTCCCCGCCGGCAAGAAAAATAATGCTATGAGCGCCCCTCCCCGCACCTCAGGATAATGGTGCGTCCCCGGGCCAGGGCTCGTCCAGCCTTCCCCCTGCCAGCCATTCATGCCCATCAGCTCCGCGCCAGGCGTCAGCTGGATGACGCAGTTAATCTCGCCATAGGGATGTTGATGGTATTGGCCGCGGTACTCTTCGATGCTCTCCATGTACACCGTGGTGATGCTGAAGAAGCGGTTCTCCTCGCTCGGCCACGCAATCTTGGAGCGGCGGTACTTGGGTCCGTCGAGGGGCTCGGTGGCAACCCAGCCCTCGTCGTTGGTGAGCGCACCCTTAATGAGCGAACAGAAGCCGTCGTAGTAGCGGTTGCCACGACCGTAGTCGGTGTTCAGACGAGCCTCGAGGTTTTTGCCGGGGGTGCTGGGGAGGGGGTTAGCGTGTGCGAGGGTGGGAGAGATGCGTATCTCACAGGTTCTCGACCTCGGCGAAAAACTCGCCTGCGAGGTCGATGAGGCGCTGCTGGTTGGGGTGGACAGGCTTGGTTTGAGCGTCGGCTGACATGTTCGAGGTATGTTGTCTAGAATTCGATGAAAGGAAAACGCCAATAAATCTAATCAGTGCCGCGGAAGGATATATATTGTGAGAGTTGAAATAATGAGTAAGAGGAAGACGAGAAGAAAGTAAAAACGAATAAGTTATTGCCGCTATAGTTACATCTTGTAGCATCCACAGCTGTACATACCGTTAACTCACGGCAATGATCACGGTAGGTCTACAAATCGCATATCGATAACGCATGGAGGGGATAAGGTTGGCTTTTGATTCCATTGTGGAGATCTTACCCCGCGCCGAACCCGTATAGGGTATAGGCCATTTGGAATCGTTCGGTACCTTACTCTCGGTGTTATATGGCGGCAATTGGGGAAAAAAGGTACAAGATCCAGACTGCCTTAGTAAGCGCCGTATCTGGTGGGTGCACTATGCGGTGCGTTACCCGGTGCATCATCCGGTGCATCATCCAGTAGAGCTTCCAATAATGAAGGTTCGGAACAGTTCCTTGAGTCGCACATCACCTCACTAGTGAGTCTCTCACACCACTCTGGAGCACCATCCACTCCGTGTACACTGATACTATGATGCTATCCATGTCAATATCACCTACGTGTACATGCTCCGGCCCAACCACCAACTGTGCTGGTGGTTGTTGGGCCGGAACATATACAAGTGTGGCAGAAGTTAGATGGGTAGCTATGCTCTGTTCCTAGTTTATTCTCGTAAATCGATGCGGCAAGGGTGGATATGGAGCAAATGATGGCCCACTGGGTTGGCAATGAGCATATCACTTGATGATTATAAGTCGTTTCGATTTCATTTCTTTCGTTGTGGCTTCCTATCTTTCGTTGTGTATTCCCTCCTTTCAAAATGTTTCCTCTTATCATGGTTGCTTCTTTGGCAGGCTTCGGCCTCCTTGTATTCTACTATGTCGGCGGATACTTGTTCCAAAATAGGAGTTTGTCTGATATCCCGGCGGCTTCACCATGGGCTGCTTTGACGAGATTCTGGCTAGTCCGGGAAGCAAGATTCGGGAGACGTTATCTCACTGTTGACGAGGCACATAAGACCCATGGAGATTTTGTTAGAATCCAGCCTAATCATGTCTCCATTGCCAATGTCAATGCAATCAATGCCATCTATGGCCATGGAAATGGATTCCTTAAGAGGCAAGATCTCTAAATCCCGTTATCTCTGTCCCATATCGCATTACTAATATCCACGTAGTGACTTTTATGACGCATTTGTGGCAGTATCTCGCGGCCTCTTTAGCACTCGTAGCCGCGCGGACCACACCCGTAAGCGCAAGATCGTTGCCCATACTTTCTCAGCCAAGAGCGTGATGCAGTTCGAGCAGTATATGCATCAGAACCTGAATGAACTCCTCCGTCAGTGGGACCTAATCTGCCAGAAGGCCCCAGCGGACTCCAAGTTTGCGCGCTTTGATTGTCTACCGTGGTTTTCCTATCTCACCTTTGACACCATTGGAGATCTTGCCTTCGGCGCGCCATTCGGGATGCTGAAGAATGGACAGGACACCGTTGAATACATGGACTATCCCGGTGGGCCTTCCAAGTACATGCGCGCCGTCGATGCGCTGAGCAGACGCGGTGAAGCCTTTGCAGTGCTGGGCTGCTTGCCATTTTTGAAGAAGATTGGCCATCTCCTGCCCGATTCGTTCCTGCGAAATGGCGTCCGCTCCGGAAGTCAGGTTGCGGGGATTGCGATTGCGCGCGTCAACGAACGCCTTGCTTCTACAGCGACGAAAGAGAATGAGCGTGTGGACATATTGACTCGATTGGTGGAGGGTAAGGACGCCAACGGTAAGCCCCTAGGGCGTGAGGAACTCACGGCGGAGGCCTTGACGCAGCTGATTGCTGGGAGTGACACTACCTCAAATACTCTAACTGGGTAGGTTTTCCAATCTTCCGTCTCGGAGTAGAGAATCTAATATTCGTAGCATTTTCTATTGGCTTCTGAAACGCCCAGAAGTGCTTGCAAAGCTCCAAGCCGAAGTCGATGCTGTTATTTCATCACCAACTGACGAAGTCGCATTCCAAACTGTCAAGAATCTCCCATAGTACGACTATTTCCTCTCCGCGTGAATTTAAGCAAGCTAACAATACCCAACAGCCTCAAAGCTTGCATGAATGAAGGCATGCGCATCCACTCCACATCGGCTATTGGCCTTCCACGTGTTGTCCCGATCGATGGCCCCGCCGTCGAGATCTGCGGCCGCAAGTTCGAGCCCGGCACCGTGCTTTCCGTACCCAACTACACCATCCACCGCCTCGAAAGCATCTGGGGTGCCGACGGCGACCAGTACCGGCCCGAGCGCTGGGATACTTTGACCGACGACCAGAAGAAGGCGTTTGTACCCTTTGGTCACGGGCCACGGTCCTGCGTAGGACGCAATGTCGCAGAAATGGAACTCACACTCGCGATGGCTACATTAGTCCGGCGCTACGACTTTGAGCTCTACCAGGAGAAGTTTGAGACGTGGGAGGGGTTCTTGAGGAAGGGTTTTAATTGCGAGGTGGGGATTAGGAGGAGGACAGCATAGATTTTGTAGTTGGAGAAAGAGTGTGAGTAGTATTGTTTATCTAAGCCCTTGATGGAAACATTAATTAAAATGGACCTCGGGAATTATTCGCATTCTGTCGCTCTATCAAAGAAGAGAAAATAGTTGTGAAAAATTGCCCTAGAAGTAAGTTGGATGAGTTGCAGGCTGTAAGCAAAGAAAGTGTTGCTGCTGCTGATTCCAAGTAACAAAAGCCCAACCGGTCACGAAATTATCTGACTCGATCTGAGGGCCCGCGCGGGTCACAGCTGTACCCGAAGAGGCGCAGGCACTCCCATTCTTTGCCATGGTACGAGTGAAGTGCTGCTATGTGAGTTCGCAATGAGGCATTTGTTGATCGTACTGAATGTACTCCAACATTCGATCTGTAGGGGGTCGCCCCCAACTCTGATTGCCAAAGTAATGCATGGCCTTGGGCGACCGGTGTACATAGAATCAGATTCCACTTCGTATGAGCGCGTCGTACGTGCCAGTTCAACGGCTAGAGTTGCTTCCAATAGGTTTATTTGGAAATCACCCCGCCAGCCCCTCTCTTTGATTCCAGGAAGTTTGTGTACTCGGTACCTTCTCTTGGGAAGTTGGATCTCAGTAGAGTCATCACTATTTGTCTCGTTGTAAGGAAAATGTGTGTAGTCTACGGTATCGGTAAAGCTAATAAGTACCGTCGAAAAAGTGGATTTCCCACCCCCCATGGGAAATCTGGGTATTTATCTCCATGGTGTGTGTAGTCAATATGAGAACGACGTTTGCTCCGGTGGAATCGGGTCGTCATGTCCTGATGCGGATGCATTATGTGTGGGGAGTGGCCATTCCGACTGGTAGAAGCTAAGTCCCAAACCCAGCAACACGGTGGCCAGTGACCAATCAGTGGAGTGACCTGTTTTGACGAACAGGTCAAACTTGCCCGCTCCCCGGAGCTATTGTCATTCATCAATTTACATCATCATCCACCGGATCGCGAGATCATAAACAATCCGACAAGACGGCGAAGGCATTGTGCCGCTGTATATTTGGCCCTTACCATGGCGGGTAGTAGAGCCGCGTGTGGCCCTAAAGTGGGAAGGGCATGTGACCGTTGCAGAAAGCAGAAACTGAAGGTCCGTCATTAACTCACGAACCCATCTTGATAGAGCAACCCGTATCTGAAATATGTAGCTAACGACTATTTCTTTTGTAGTGTGATGTAGAGCGCCCTTGTACACTTTGTGCAAGGAGTAATATTGAATGCACAGGTAATAGTACTCATGGGAGTAGACCACCAGGACTTGGGCGAGGCCGAATCACGCGAACGAAGCCTCACTCAAACCGAAGAAGCCTCATTGCAAACTATGAAATTCCCCTTTCCCGTGAGATGAATAATCAATCTCCAAGCCCTCAGCTTGTTACAACATTACCTGCGTCGGGTGCTCCTTCCGACGCTGCTTCTGACACGGATAGCCCGATTGCCGAAGAAGCACCACCGCAAGAAAGAGAAACTGCTGATTGCAATGTTGAAAATCGTCCGCAGGATTATCAACATCAACGTGGAGGCTTGCAGCCTACTACCTTCACTGAATCGCATGACGATGTCCCAAGGCTATCCTCTCGACATTCAGAAGCCCCTGCAACACGAACCGGCTTCACGGGGGATAGTTCTACAATTGGACTTACAAGAGAAGTAAGTGTCATACTCCACTAATAGAGAAGTTTTGTTTTAAAATTTCTACAGGTTTTCGGTTTCAACGACTCTCAACATCACTCTATAACCTCAGCCTTGCCAGGTGGGGCAAGCCAACCTTCTTCTGACAATGCCGGATTCCAGAAGTCGATCATTGAGACCGCTGAATTGCCTCCAGCCGCGGTGGTAGAGGCTTTACTTGACACATACTTTGATGCCGTTCATTGGTTTATGTTTATTCTTCACGAGAACTCCTTTCGAGAGCAAGCCAGACGCACCATGGAGAAGGCCTCTTCCGACCTCACAGCCGAAGACGCAGAGTTCACAACCTTGCTTATGATGGTACTAGCATTTGGTGCACAGTATGCAGCTAGAAACCCCAAATGGAAGTCTAGGGCAGTTATTGAGAAGCACTCTATTGACCTTAATACTCTAACTCAAAAACTGATCCAGCATGTACGATCTCGTTTATTAGACAGTCTCGAGCGATGTCAGGTTGAGGTTGTACAAATCTGCGTTCTTCTGGGCACATTCTATATATATCACGGAAAGCCGAACTTGTCATGGCCAATTCTTGGCTTGGCTGTCAAATGTTCTTATGCATTGGCTATGCATCGCGAAGTTGACTGGCGCGGAAGCAATATTGTATTGCAGACCCGTAAAAGGGCTTGGGCACATACTTTTATTTCTGACACCTTTGCAGCTGCAATATATGGTCGACCATCCACTATTGACAGCGCATTTTGCGATATTTCATTCCCAGACGAGTGTGATGATACACAAATCCCGATGCCGCTTCGAACATGTGTTGAGCGGTTGAACGGTGGTAAATCAATATCGAAGCTCTCTTTTCATACTGCAAAATACCCTCTGTATGACATGAAGGCTCAAATTGTCAAGAAGATTTACACTTTGCGTGGTCGAGCGGGGTTATCGACCGCAAAGGGTATTATGAAGCTTGTGAACACTATTCGCGAGCTCGACAAGCGATTGCGAGACTGGTACGATAGTCTACCACTTTTTTTCAAATACGCCGAATGGAAAGACATGCAAGGAGATCCTTTTGATAGACTGGAAAGGTCTGAAGCAGCGATTCCCGCTTCTCAGGAGTCTTTAAAGCGCCATTTGATCTTGCAGGCAATCTCCTTGCAAGTCACTTATGACAACATTTTGATCTTATTACACCGTCCACTACTCGAATACAAGATGTCTTCTCACAGAGAAGGAAGTTCGCCAGAAGTAGCTAGTAACGACCCTTTCGCCTACTCGTTCAACACTTGCATGGCCGCGGCAATGCGAATTTCTCGCACGCCCGCCCATAAGTTTGAGTACGACATGCCATTAGCACTTATAGCCATGCATATGTTCACTGCTGGGGTCATATTATGCATCCCGGCGACTATGAGCCCTTTTAGCTACCTTGCACACAACGCCAAAGCTGCAGTTGTAAGGATCATCCAGATGCATAAAAGGCTATCGAACCATACACCAATAGCCCTACAGAGCCACACCATCTTGGAAGAGCTCATGAAAGTTGCGATTAAGCGTGAGCTTGACATGATGTTACAACCTACCGAGCATCAGAAATCGCGTAATAACTATGAAGAGAGCATGGTCTCCAACCCGAGGTATATGTTCACGACGGGTGAATCGACCCCGGTCTTGTCGCCTTCGGGCAGCACGCTCTTAGGGACTGTCACGTCCCGCAATGGCCAACTGTATGCGAATCAGACTTTGTCATATGGACAGCGGCCGCCAGGAGAATCCCAATTGGCCCCAGGCGCAATGGGCGAGAACAATAGTTCTTTGGAATTTGGCGCGGATTCATCTGGAATGGCGAGTTATTCTGTGCCAGGACTTACAAATACTAACGATGTTCCTCTTTCACATCCTATATATGAGGGATCAACGTCTGCCGTTTCATGTGATGGCGTTGATTACAGTCAAAACTACAGCGACCTGGGTGCTGAACCGGATGATGGATTCAACAGCGCGTTCGGTGCCTTGGAGAAAGGTCAGTTCAAGGAAAATTGGTCCTCGTCGATACATGCTTACTCATGCAGTTATGTACGATTTTGCTCCTTCAGAGTGGCTCGGCCCTGCATGGATGCACCCTCTCGCAGCCAGTGATCTACAACTTCCCAACGAACACAGGCCACAAGACGGCCTTTCAGGATCAGCAGGTGCAAGTCAAGCCGAGTTACCTGCAGCTTCCGAACCGCGTGAGGTCACCGAAGAATCTCAAGCTTCGCAGCTGGCTTTCCATGGCGGAGCGCCCGCTGCAAGGCACATTGGCGCTACTAGCCTCCATAATTTCACGGAACCTGGACCCCCATGGCTGTGGGGTCTAAACAGAATTACATGAGGTTTTTGGAATTCTATTAGCATTAAATATCCTCTTGAGATGGAAAATAATTACTCTCTATTCAGACGCTTCATCTGCAAAACCCTTACAATAATGTCATCTCTCGCCTCGCTGAGGTCTTCAAACCGCCGAACTCCGACCATGTCTTTAGTACCATTAACCCACCTCTCAGTGAGCTCTTTATCAATCACCGGGTCAGCTGGAGCATACCAACTCATCAAAGGCTCTAAAAATTGCTCTGCATAATGGCTAATGCCTCCCTGACCG
Organism: Pseudogymnoascus sp. VKM F-4518 (FW-2643); assembly: GCA_000750925.1. Taxonomy (NCBI): domain Eukaryota; kingdom Fungi; phylum Ascomycota; class Leotiomycetes; order Thelebolales; family Thelebolaceae; genus Pseudogymnoascus; species Pseudogymnoascus sp. VKM F-4518 (FW-2643). The sequence continues at coordinate 51,843 of JPKC01002637.1, forward strand.
CCACCTAAATGCCACAACATTGATGGCCCCATAGCGGACCATCGCAAACCCGGTCCAAACTCCATCGCTACGTCAATATCTGCCACAGAAAGCACCTCTTCCTGAAGGAGATACATAACCTCTCTTGCTAAGGCGGCTTGGAGTCTATTCGCGACGTGACCCTTGACTTCCTTTTGTATATGAATTGGCTTCTTCCCAATCCGTGTATAAAACGCCATGGCCGTGCTTATTGCCGCTGCTGACGTCTTCTTGCCTCCTACGATTTCGATAAGCGGGATAAGATGAGGCGGATTAAATGGATGCGCGATAAGGAATCTATCGGGATGTTGTTGGAGGGCAGCCTGCATAGAGCTACATGTCAAACCAGACGTTGAAGAGCAGATGAGAGCGGAGGGTTTGGCGATTTCATCTATCTTTTGCAGAAGAGAGTGCTTAACATGTAGCTGTTCGGGGCTGTTCTCCTGGACCAGGTCGGCGCCCTCCAGTGCAGTTGTGAGGTCGGTTGTGAATTTAACAGTATACGTGGACACAGTAAACGCTTTGTCTTGTATTGCCGCGATTGTTTTCGATGTTCGTTTTATGGTATCCCATAGCAGAATTTCAGCTTCAGGTCTTGGGTCATAGACAGTGGTCTGTAAACCGTTCGCCGCGAATAGGGCGGCAAAACTGGCACCAATCGTGCCGCAGCCTATTACCGCCACTCGTCGAATCGACCCCTCGTCCACGTTTGCAGTTGAAGATGGCATCGTTTTGAAATTATTAAAGGCGAGAATAACACTTCTACCAACAAATTTGCTGAGCTGATGTCTTTCTTTCATATATTATGAGAGCTTGTACGTTCCTCCACCGGACGTCCTCATCCGATGCCACCGGGGGCGAATCTTGCAACGTACGGATTGAGATTTGGGCCGACAAGGTTACTATATGATGCCTATAGAACATATTTCCTTTAAGAACAGTATCTCAACTCATATTCCAAGCTTCGTCGCACCTCTTGACAAGCTATTTTGATATTCTCTGATTTCTCCGTTGCAAACCACCATGAGTGCATTCCGCCGCATGCCCACAGCTTTTGGACCCTTCCCCGGCCCACGACAAAACAGCTCGGGGGCTCCACACACAACGTGGTCAGCAAGCACTCACCGTACCGTCAGTGTTGTGTTTACAACTGCTGCCGCCGTACTCCGCACCTTCCTCCCAAACTCTTCCTTTACACTAGACGTCCCCGGCGATATCGGCTATGCATCTTTGTGCATCACACATCTTGCGAACCTTCCTTGGTTAGCAGGCCGCGGGTACAATCACTATGGACTATACATTCACGACGTTGTGTGCACATCAGCTGGAGAGACGATCAGGGGGAAGTACCTCGTAGCACTATGGGAAGATTTGGCCGATCCGATCCTGAGTGGTAGAGAGGAATTAGGCTATGCAAAACTATATGCTGAACTCAAAGAACATTATGACGAGGAAGCAGGAGCTTATAAATTGAGCGCTTCGTGGCTGGGCAAAGAATTCGGCACCCTCGAGCTCTCAGGGTTGGACGCGGAGGCCACTGGGGCGGGATCAAAAACGGAATTCGAAGCCGGGGAGGGATTATTGCATTATAAATATATTCCCAGGACTGGAAGACCTGGGGAAGCGGATGCAGAATATGCAACCTTTACGCCGGCCACGAAAGAGGGCACGACGGTGGTCGAACGGGAACTTATTGCGAAGAAGGCAAGCTTCGCGTTTAACAGTAGAAGCTGGGAGGAATTGCCCACCTTGTTCCATATTGTCCAGAAATTGGAAATGATGAAGCCATTGGAGCTGATCAGAGCGAGTGTGGTTTGGGGGACAGGGCTATCGGATTTAAGGGAGCATAGAATTGTTGGTAACTTAGAATGAACGTGCGTGCAGGTCAGAGGGCTGTTACTCATAAACCATGGGTCTATTAGACAAACCAGAAAATTCTGGATAAAATCAAAAGTCGCGACGCCTTTTCAAAGAACCGATAAGAGGCCCATGAAGCTTCGTGGTGGCACTTTTAAGGTGGAAAGGACGAGCATTCGCGGACACTCGGAATTAGGAATGCGATGTGAACGGACACTGACTTTACTCGACTTTCCTTGCGGGGCTCCAATGACGCTCCTACGGATTTGCACAGACACTAACACTAGTCTAGAGACCACCACGAGGCATCCACATAAACTATCCGGTTTCGTTGGTTCGGCCATCAAAGATCACCGTCCTGCCGTGTATACGTGGTTTAGCCGAACCAGAGCTCCGGTGGAGTTTCTGTCAAACCTCCAAAGAGGCGAATATACTTATATACCTTAATTACGTCCTGGTATGAATGTACTAAGTTATGCCTGTATAATATTAACCCTTGTCGTCTGCAATAGCCATCTAGAAGGTCCATTGAGGCAACTCTTGCTCGGGCGGGGGAGTTCGTAGCACGGCGCGTAAACATTCGTTGTCCGCGGACCGAGGGAGACGGAACAGGTGGGGCTGGAGACTTTCGGCGGAAGCGGGGGAATGGTTGGACAGGAGGATCTCCAGTATTCCACCGGACGACTTCCTCCGGTGGAAGCTCTCGAAATAATGTTCACCTTTGCTTTCTCTCAAAGCAAAACACGCATCTAAGTGGCCCTTGCTACCCCGCAAAAGCTAGAGATGGACGCAATAGAGACGGGCTGCCATGCCAAATGGTCTCCACAACGGAATGCTGGCGGTTTGCGGGGTCCCCGCACGACAAGAACGGGTTATCTCCATCCCTTGATTTGATATAAAAGCACTGTCGTGCATGTCTGATCATAATTACTGCTTCTAAGATTCTTTCTCCTTGAGAGATCAAGATATATTATTAGTTCAATTCTGCTCAAATCTCACTATTAAATAATGATGGATATTAAAGAAGAAGGTGTGGAGAAGCAGATCGAGCATAGCTCCGCCAAACAAACGTATCCTCCTGAAATCGTCGCATTATACGAGAAGTTCGACGATGACAGAAAGAAAAAGTTGCTCCGGAAGATGGATTTCCATCTTATCCCAATCATCACCCTGCTCTATCTTTTCGCATATCTAGACAGGTAAGACCAAGCAGGCCAGACAGACCTATAGTCACTGCAAGGCCTGAGTCACTGACACCGACCTTCTCCTATAGAGGAAATATCGGGAACGCAAAGCTGGCTGGGCTTTTAGAGGGCGCTCACATCAACGACGCCGAATATAATATCTGTCTTACGGTTTTCTTCGTCACCTACGTGATCTTTGAGGTTCCTGCCAATATGCTTCTGAAGAAGTTCAAGCCCTCGGTTTGGAGTACGTCCAGCCCCGTTGGATATAAAATGCTGGAATGCTAACTGGCACAAGTCCCAACTATAGCGGTCGCATGGGGAATCGTCATGGTCTGCCATGGATTTGTCCACAGCTACGCCGGTTTGTTAGCTTGTCGACTCGTCCTTGGCATCCCCGAAGCAGGAATCTTCCCTGCTTGCTCTTACTACGTGACGATGTGGTACCCTCGAGCAGAAGCACAATACCGGACTGCACTGTTTTACGGTGCTGCCTCACTCGCGTATGTCTTCAATGCGCTCAATCCAGTCCAAGGAATATTGCTGACAATTCCTACAGCGGTGCTTTTTCTGGCTTACTTGCTTACTGCATCTCACTAATGGACGGTGTTGGAGGATATGGAGGGTGGCAATGGATTTTCATTCTTGAGGGGGCAGCTACAGTACTTGGTGGCCTGATAGCATGGTTTTTTATTCACGACTCCCCGGATGGAGCGAAGTGGCTGGATCAAGACGAGAAAGATTACATCAACGCCCAGCTTGCATATGACGGAAACAGCTCAGGCAATGCCTTGCAAGAGGGACGAAAGAAGACCGTTTACATCAAAGAAGCTTTCTGTGATTGGCAGGTATGTTCTGATCTCTCACATAGATATCTTTGCTCCAGTTTAACCTTTCCTAGATTTACCTCAGCTCTATGATCTACATCGGAATCTCAACCAGCACATATGGTCTCGTTTTCGGCCTACCCACAATAATAAAAAATCTGGTTCGTCCCTATTCACTCTAACTCTCACACAAGACGCCGTAAACCCAACGGACATTGCATTAGCAAAACTAACAGCTGTCTCTCTCGCTAGGGCTACACCGCTCGCATCGCCCAGCTCCTCACTGTCCCCCCCTACGCCACCGCCTGCATGATCACCATCGCCGTGGCCCACTTCTCCGATAAGTACAAGAAGCGTGGGGTCTTCATCATTGGCAGCCTCACTACCTCTGCCATCGGCTTTATCCTCGCCATCGCTACCTCCAACCGCCCAGACCTCTCTGGCGTAACCTACGCCGGCTGTTTCATCGCCTGCTGCGGCTTCTATCCCGCGTTCCCAGGAGTCATCGCTTGGCTTGCTAATAATCTTGCTGGGTCGTACAAGCGTGCTGTTGGAATGGGATTGCAAATTTGTGAGTGCATTTCCTTCTTAGCTTCTTTCCTTCCGTCCGTCTTTCCTTCCCCCATATCTACTACCTCCACACTATTTTATTCTTTGCAAGGGCAAGTGACTGACGAATTGGAAATAGCCCTGGGCAACACAGGCGGTTTGATCGGGTCGAATATCTTTCGCCATCAGGACGCACCAGCATATAGACTTGGCTACGGCATCTCGATAGGCTTCATTGTGATGTCTGCCTGTTCCGCGGCGCTAATGGTCTTCATCCTAGATAGGCTCAACAAGAAGCGCGCGGCGGCTGTGGAAGAGATGGGCGGAGAGGCGATTGTCGTGGAGGAGCAAGGGGAGTGGAATCTTACAGAGATGGGAGATCGTAGCCCGTTATTCAGGTATATCTTGTAGAATACTAGGTCTATTATGCATATCCATATAATCATCATCATCATCATCACTATCATAAGTACGCTTCTTCCCTCCCTTCTTCCATCTTCCCATAAACCACCAATCCCGCCCTTACACAGAAAAAAAGCAGTAAAGCCAAAAACAAAAAAAGCAGAACAAGCCTCCCATAAGTAAATATGAAACCCCCGC
>JPKC01002638.1:0-65168 GCA_000750925.1 Pseudogymnoascus sp. VKM F-4518 (FW-2643)
AGATTACCACACAAATTCGTGTGTAGTTCCCTGTATTCCTGAATTACCTCCAACACGTAGGCTTCGGCCCGGCCGTCCCGAGTTGGACGACGCAACCTTCGCCCAACACTGAAACCATCGCCGAAAACCAAAATAGTCGAGTCATTTATGGCGTAAAAAGGGAAATTAGGGCGAATTACCGTGTACCTTGTGATATTCGGAATATATCGAGCGAAAAGAATGTTTTAATTGGACCGATTAGGATTGATTTATCGACTGGCACCATGATGAGGAAGTACACCGCCAGCAATTATATTCCCTCAAGATATATTGCTTTACATTATTCAACGTATTACAATAATGATAAAGTTATAATGCATAGGCTGCTACTCCAGGTTCACCACTGCCAGATATTAGCTCCGACCTTTCCTAGACCTGGCTATTACAAGTCACTTGCTCGCCACTCGCCTTTCGCTACTACCAACAACAACAAGCCACTGTCGACATCTACAGCACCTAGCCGTTCTCCAGAAAATGAGTATGTTTATATTGAAGATGTAGAAATGATGGAACGATACCGGCCTGGGGGTATCACCTAGTCTCTATTGGCGATAAACTTCAGGATCGGTACCGCGTCGTCCACAAAATCGGCCATGGCGGCTACTCGACCACATGGCTCGCGCGCGATGAGCGCTCCCAAAACCTTGCCGCAATCAAGGTCGGCACAGCGGAGTCCAACCCTCGCGAGGTGAATGTCCTCTCTGCCCTTGATACTACTAAAGACACCACGCTACGTAGGGGGTATGGGGGAGTTGCGATACCGTCTATTTTGGACAGATTTGATATCCAAGGCCGAAACGGAATCCACCCTTGCTATGTGGCAGCACCGGGACAGGCGACTATATATGAAGCCTTAGAAGCCTCTGATAGCGGCATGTTTGAGCTTAACGTAGCTCGTGCATTAGTCGCGCAACTCGCTCTTGCGGTGTCATTTATACAGAGCCAGGGAATTGCCCATGGAGGTGAGTTTTCCACCATGGAAGGGTCTACTAATAATCACAATTTAATATCCCATCTCTAGACATCCAGCTTGGCAACGTCCTGCTCCAGCTACTACCTTAAATCAATCAGTTGTCAGACGAGCAGCTGTACGAGAAATACGGACCGCCAACCATGGAACCCGTCGTTCGGTTTGACAGCCAAGAACTCCCCGCCGGAATCCCAACCCACGGCACCGTGCCGGTGTGGCTCGGGAAGCCGAGCGATGAAGTTAGACTTATAGAGGCTAAGGTCCTTCTAATAGACTTTGGAGAGGCTTTCGAGCCTAGTAGGGAAGAAAAATATGTATCGCATACGCCACTGTGTATTAGGCCCCCCGAAGCCCGTTTCGAGCCCGCGGAGGCACTGTCTTTCCCCTCTGATGTGTGGTCATTGGCATGTGCGATCTGGTCGATCCTCGGGCAGCGGCCGCTGTTCGATCCCTGGTTTGCTAGCAGCGATGATGTGTGACGCGGTGGCAGGTTGATGCATTTGGCATACTGCCGGCTGAATGGTGGCGTCGTTGGGGGGCTAGGAGCAAGTGGTTCGATGACAACGGTGTACCACTAGAGCACAGAGAGGGGGTCTATTCGTTGGAGGATCGCTTTAGGTTCAGCATGCAAGAGCCGCAGCAAAAGGAGGGGATGGGATTGTTTGAGCAAGATGAGCAGGAGGCGTTACTCGCGATGTTGCGGTCGATGTTAGTTTATAAACCTGGGGATAGGAGCACAGCGGGTGAGGTTCTGGATTCGGAATGGATGAGGAAATGGGCTATGCCAGAGTATGAAAAGATTCGATAGCTAATGTGATGTGTGGCGTAATAAAACGGCCCTGTATAAAAGCCAGTACTGATCATTTACAACATTAAGAATGGAAGATAGAGATAATAACATCGGTCCCATTCCTCCTTGTCCCAGTGATGGGAATTACAGAACCATCACCCCTGCTTCTCCCACAATTAGAACAGCCAATGCCAAAGACAACTAAAAAAGCCACACTCAATCCTCCTTCACTTCCTATTACAATGGGACAAAAGGCACTCTCTCTACGAGATCTAATCTAACATAGAAGCGAGGATATTTTGTGTGGACTGTCTATGCCCTGTCTGTGTCGCTTCATCACCATCTGAAAGACGACATAGTGGATGTACCACGACATTAAGCTACGCACCCTAATGTCGCACCTACTGGCATGTAATGTGTGATTCTTATTGCAAAGCTATTCTAGACAAAATAAATATTAAACACCGCTTTGACGAGCAAGTCCATGAAATCCAAACTTCTTGCCCCCTTTAACATTGACGGGACGGATTAGTTAGCCAATCGAGTAATGGTACTCTATCTTCTTTGGATTCGCGGCCATCACTTTGTTAGAACCAAAGACTTAACAATGGCAGCGGCTTCATCAAGACACTTGGCGACTTGGCCGATCTTTCCTGCTTGTCCTACGAGATAGAAACTTGCACTGTAGAGCAAAATTTGTCAATACACACACGCAGAGTAAGTTTAAGAACGAGATATGGAAAACTCACTGCTTATCCCTGACACTGTACCGCACACGAACTCCCTGTGGGCTGAACGGAATCGTCGTCGAGTCCTGACTACTCCCGTCCAATGTATTAGTGACTACTGGAAAGGCATAGATACGACGGAAATCGAATTGTTGATGAAGGTGCCTTGGGTTCATTATCCGGCCACAATTCTTCGAGGACGTTCCACAGGCGAAAATGACCACTTCCCTCCATACCGATCTTGAGTGTCGCTTGAATGTCTTTGGTTGCTTGCAACATCATGTCACGTCGCTGTACGATGGGCAGTGCCTCATCACTCGCACGTGCACAGAACCTAACTACGGTTTCGGTAACGACTTGGACCAAGTCGACCCCTGTGGAAGTGTGCTATCTCATTATTGCGGTTGACGTATATCGATCTTTTTTATTACAAAAGTCGGCATGTGCCGTTTGTACATATAAGGTGGCGTAGGGCTGAATCGATATGTCTTGCAAACCCTTGTAGACCTTTGCCTTTCCGTCTCCCGTTCGCATCTTAATGGTACGCCACGTCTCCTTTTGGTATCAGCGACCCCATCATGTGCCCAACGCCAAAAAAAAACAAGTCAATTGCTGAAAATGGCTAGGGGTGAATTTCTTGGGGACTGAAGGTGAGTCAGATACATAAGTGAATCCGTTCGCTCTTTCCCTTACAGACCTTGGTTGCGCTGTGATCACTGCGTCAATTTTTGTCATTTTGTAATAACGCATTTCTGGCTTCAACATCTAGTTAGGAATTATCTCACAATTTTCGCTCAACAATTGTTTTACTCTGAAACTCTTTCTTCAGAATGTCTCCACAACTCAAGCCCCTCATTCTTCTCTGTGATGGCACCTGGTGCGGCCGCGAGACGTCTACCAAGACCAACATATACGGGCTCGCAGATATGATCGGCGTCAAAATCACAAACAGCACGGATGTAGACGAACATTTCATCCCTCAACCAGATCCCAAAGGCAGGAAAGGCCGCTACATTCATGGTGTCGGACTCGGTAGCACATTTCTAGACTATGTCTTTAACGGAATCACTGCCCAAGATATTGCAGAGCAATGTATCAATGCTTACAGATACATTGTCGATAATTACGTGGATGGTGAATATGAGATCTGGATGTTTGGTCTCAGTCGAGGGGCATACACTATTCGGTGTGTTGCTGGAATGATCAACAACTGTGGGATCGTCAAGCGTGACAATCTTAGTAATACCGAAATCAATCTTCTTTGTCGGGAGGTCTACAGAATCTATCGTTCACCATATGAAGTGGATAAACCACAATCCCCTCAATCCCGGCGGTTTCGACAGCATGCATCATGGCCGCTGATCGGAGATAACGACGCTGCTGGAACTCGAATACCTCCAATCCGCTTCATGGGACTCTTCGACACCGTCGGATCACTCGGTATCCCCACTTTCACTGGCGGCGTAGGTCTGGAATGGCCGAAATTTTACGACCAGAACATCTCCTCGGTGGTGGAAAACGTCCATCATGCAGTCTCCCTCCACGATCGATTGTACGTCTTCCAACCTTGCCTTGCACGACGGGATCTTCACAAATTTCCTGATCCCGAAAAGTGGAATATCCATGAGAAGTGGTTTCCAGGTGTGCATTACGATCTAGGACGGCAGCGGTTTAAGTTCTTTCGTGATGAGGGTGGGAACGCTTTAGAGAGGGTCCTCGCTAAGCTGGGATTTGTAAGTAAGGTAATTGAGCCGAATCATGTCCTTGCCGATCTAGCTTTAACGTGGATGCTGGGAGCTATCAAGGAGTATGATGATGAAGGTCTTATTTTAAGTGACGTTGATGACAAGATAAAAGGTATTAGAGATGGCATGACAATTGAAAATGCGAAGACAGGAGATGGAGATGTGTATAATCGGATCTTGAAGTACGCACCATTTGGGAATCTTGGAATGTGGATTTGGCGGACGCTCTCGGGATCAGGGGGTCAAGTGAACGCTATCTACGAGTTGCTATTTGCCCTGAGAGATCGTCATATTCCAGACAATGACGCGAAGTGGTACGATTACCAAATTCCGGATCCGCAAATTCCGAATGGCATGTCGATACAGGCGCTGGCGAGAATTGAGAATACAACTGGTAATAAGGAGGAGGACGAGAAGAAGAGGTACCCGAGTATCACTTTGGATGCGTGGAATTTGAGGAAGATGGTTACTGGCGTTTGATGATGTTGGCGATTGGTAAGATTGCTTTAATGGGACTTTAATATTTTAAAGTGATAAGAGTGGTGGGGAAGTGCGTCAGTCAGTGATATGCATCGCTCGCTGATAAATCAAGTTATAATATAAGAGGGTGGTGCTCAGCATTACCCTAGTAGCGTTATATAGTATAATTCTAGGCCAGAAGCATGTGCAAGAAAGAAAGGTTTTAACTATGAAATGGTCTAAGCTGTCGACAAATTTTGGCCCACAACCGCAAGAAGTTAAGCCGACCCTTAATCCAGCACTACATACTTGGCACTAGATCGGGTGAAATGCACCGTCCTGTGGTGCCAGAATAGCGCCCACACAATGCCGTTGACAGACAGGGGTTTTGTGTAGGATGATAGCAGGCCGATCACCACGCCGCCTGCTCGAAAGGGGAATACGAAGGCTTGACTTGGCTTGCTCTAGGGATCGGCGGCGATAATGGTGGGGTATAGGGTTCGGTAAAGGGGGGAGAGAGAGGAGATGAAAGAGAGATGAAAGAGGGCCTGTGGTGTAGTTATTTGGTTCAGACAGTTTTCGAAGAATGAAATTTAAGACTGCTGAATACGAGTAAACTCAGGGTAGCTGAGTTCGATTTGATTTGGTAAGAATACCAACACCTGTCCGCTTAGTTTATACAGGTGTCAGACTTAAACAATCTGATACTAGATTAGTTTGCAGGTCAATATCTGGCACGGGTAGGTAGGCGTCGCTTGAATTAACTATGGACTGCGCCTGGGTAAGCTGGCCGGAGGATCCGGTCTAACAGGCAACTCTTGTCTCATTATAAGAATGTCATTAAGTTTGGACATTAAGGCCATGAAGTTAGAACAGATAAGTATGCTCTCTCTCGCTGTCTATTTCTTTCATTTATTTAATTATTAGGCAATTCTTATTGGTACACTGTCTCTACGTAACTCAAAACAAGTGCCGTGGCCTAGCTCCAGCAGCTCTCACGTTATGCTTAGCAAGTGCGTTTAAACGACCGCCCGTGATAATTAATCCCTACTGGGCTACAACCAATTAATCATATTTGCCGATTATCCCCAGTTGGCAGTTAAGTCTCAGCAGGACGTCAATGACGAGATTGAGCTCCGCACCTTGCCCTTCGGCGCCTCGATTATGAGTGGTGTTGGATCGACGGAGCATTCAGGATTAATATCAGCCTTAGTATATCTACGTAGGTAGGAACTTCAGAACTAAATAAGCCAATAGATTGCGAGAATAGCTTAGAATAGCACTCTGACATGATGGATGGCCCGTCAACATGGTTGGAAGCCGCCGCGATGGATGCGATCTTATTAACACTCAATCACCTATCTTCATCAACATAGGACACTAAAATCTACTAAGGACTTCCCAAGGAATTTCATATCTATCTTATCTATAACCGCAAGAACTTATGCATATTTTCAAAGTTCTCGGAAATTGCGAAGAGTATGACGAGCAGAGGGGATCGTTAGGGTAACCCTAACCCTAAAATTAGGTAGAGGATCATAGTAAGCCTAGAAAACGTGACTCCCCACTGCCCTATTCTAGCCAAGATCCTTACAGTTGTGGTCCTACGGCGGTCGCGGAACTAATAGTCGGAGGTAATAGGAGCGGAATTAGAGGTCGATGCCAAGCCAGAGTGTATCTACATAGGTAGAACCCCGCCATTCGGCGTCTAGATTAGCTACAAGAGGACAACAATCGCGAGGACGATAAGGGCGAACGGCACGACGATGTAAATAAATGGTGACCTACCACAAGCTTTCCTTATCGGCAGTGCCATGATAGGATATTCTTAGCACATTAAGACCAGTACAATGTGATGGTCTATGCACGATTATCGGGCTGTTGCCCAAGCATGTAATGTATATTATGGAATGCACATCGCATGGCAATACTGGTCCAAGCCTGCATTTCATGCCTGCTATGTCTCTTTTAGTAACGATAATACGCGTGTAGTAAACTGTAGATATCATCAAACCTTACCCCAGTCAGTCCATTGTTTCCGAACTTCGCCGCTCTAGTGCAAAGGACGTAGGTATATGATCTCTCTATTCTCTCCCTCTCACTCATTCCTCATTCTCACTCATCTCAGACATTGCTGTATTTGTCTCTCATATCACAACAACTTCACATAATGGCCGCGAATCGCCTGAAGTCCCTGGCTTCCCAAATCAGCGGCAGCCCTCCACTCCCCCACCCCTTCGACCCGCTCTCCAGCGCCGAAATCGAATCCGTCGTTGCGCTCGTGCGCAAAGAGAAAGGCGAACTCTTCTTCAATGCCGTGTCTCTCAAGGATCCGCCAAAGAAGCAGATGCAGGCATGGCTCGCTAACCCCGTGAACGCGTCTAGGCCACCGCGAATCGCAGATGTGGTGGCCCTAGCGAAGGGAAGCAAGGTGTTTGATGGATTGGTGGATTTGTCCCAGGGAAAAATCCTAGAATGGGAAGTGCTGGAGGGTTTTCAACCGCTAGTGAGTACACAGAGAGGGGAACTTCAGCGTGACTGACTGCGATAGATTACGATGGAGGATTTACAGATTGTGGAGCATATTGTGAGAGCTGACCCTGAGGTCATTAAGCAATGTGAGATTAGCGGCATCCAAAAAGAAGATATGCACAAGGTCTACTGCGATCGTAAGTCGCGTTCTCGTCTCAATTCGACACGTTTCGATACTGATATCCGTAGCATGGACAATTGGCTACGATCATCGCTTCGGCAGCAACGTCCGCCTTCAGCAAGCATTGATGTACTATCGCCCTCATGTTGACGACTCGCAATATTCCTTCCCCCTCGACTTCTGCCCAATTTTCAACGCCGACACCCATAAAATCATCCACATCGACATCCCAGAGATCCGTAGACCGATATCAAAGGCAAAGCCGAACAATTACCATGTCGCAGCGATTGAGGCAGAGGGCGGGTACAGGAAGGACATCAAGCCCATTAATATCACGCAGCCAGAAGGCGTGAGCTTTAAGGTCGAGGGCAGAATCATCGAGTGGCAGAACTGGAAGGTGCATGTTGGGTTCAACTACAAGGAGGGTATTGTGTTGAACAACATTACCTTCAACGACAAGGGAACCGAGCGTCCTGTCTTCTACAGATTATCTCTAGTCGAGATGGTGGTTCCATATGGCAACCCAGAGCACCCGCATCAGCGCAAACATGCCTTCGATCTCGGCGAGTATGGCGGCGGCTACATGACCAACTCCCTCTCTCTAGGCTGTGACTGCAAGGGCGCCATCCACTACATGGACGCCGACTTCGTCAACCGGGCCGGCAATGCCACCACGATCAAGAATGCGATCTGCATCCACGAAGAGGACGCGGGAATCCTATTCAAGCACACCGACTTCCGTGACGAGTCCTGCATCGTGACTCGCGGCCGCAAGCTCATCATCTCGCACATCTTCACCGCCGCAAACTACGAGTACTGCGTCTACTGGATCTTCCACCAGGACGGCACTGTGCAACTAGAGATCAAGCTCACCGGCATCCTCAACACCTATTCCCTAAACCCCGGTGAGGACACAAAGGGCTGGGGCACGGAGGTCTACCCCGGCGTTAACGCGCACAACCACCAGCACCTCTTCTGTCTGCGCCTCGACCCGAACGTCGACGGCCCATCCAACACCGTCTTCCAAGTTGACGCCATGCAGGGTGCCGGCGAGGTTGGTAGCGCCGAGAACTACTACGGCAATGCCTTCTACGCTCAGACGACCAAGTTCGCGACTGTCGCAGAGAGTTTATCCGACTACAACGGCGCCACAAGCCGCACCTGGGACATCGCTAACACCAACAAACTTAACCCGCACTCGGGCTGCCCCGTCAGCTACAAGCTCGTGTCTCGTGAGATCCCGGGCCTGCTCCCCAAGCCGGGCTCCCTGGTGTGGAAGCGCGCGGGCTTCGCGCGAAACGCCGTACACGTGACGCGCTACGACGACGACCAGATCCTGCCCGCTGGCCGCCACGTACCACAGACATCAGGCGAGCCAAGCCGGGGCCTGCCGGAGTGGGTTGCAGCGGACCCTGGTGCGTCAATTGAGAACACAGATGTTGTGCTATGGCATACCTTTGGCCTTACTCACTTCCCGGCGCCGGAGGACTTCCCGATAATGCCAGCGGAGCCAATGACCTTGTTGCTTCGACCGAGACATTTCTTCAACAGAAGCCCAGTGCTCGATGTCCCGCCAAGTTATTGCTCGACGCCGAGCCAGATTGCGGCGAAGGCTGGGGCAACGGATAGTGCGGACAAGATGAGTACGCTTAGTGTTACTACGGGGGAGAAGGCAAACTGTAGGAAGTAGAAAGTGGGTTAAGAAGAGAGCAGAGATGAGTCAAAGGTACCTATCTACCATGCAAAGCGACTCGCATAGTCCCCGGTATTAATAGAACCATAGCGCGAGTGATGGAAGGCTACGAATGCCAACCTCTCGTTTAAATACAGCATAAGATCTTTGTGATAGCTTCGATAGCTAAAATGATTCATGCTTTAGGAGTTAGGGTCTTCATTATTTGTAGTAGAAAAAATGCATGTTAAAGTTGGAAGATGGTAACGCGTCGCGGAAGTGTGCAGCTCGCTGATATGCGCAGCTCGCTGATGAACCACGTTAATTCTACACTATTTCGCTATAACACACGACTCTATGTAACCCTCAACAGTAGATAATATAGACCCCTCAGAATGCGGGCAAGGCAGAACAAGAGATAGGACAACATTTCTATTCTAGTGCCCGCTATAAGCAACGTAAAGGGTTCCACTAAAGCAACAATGAGGAGACAGGTGGATGGGGCAGAAGAATGGACGTAGCGCGGAAATTTCTAGACGGAGCAAAGGAGAAGTGGAAGTCGAATATAGCAGTGCTAAGAGCGATGCATTAAGGTGACAGGAAGGCTTGGGGACGAGGAGGAGAAGGAGAGTGGTAGAGCGGCATAACAGACCTAGCGAATGCTATGAGACCTAAACTATAATAACGGCTAGCACTAGAGAAGTAGAGACAGTAATTACTCATATATAATTACTCGAGTGGAGCTATCACTATTCTGTAGACAGAACAAAGCTAGCTTCAGAAACGATGTTGCGACTACTCGCCCCTAAGAGCAATTTGTAGGTGCCATTTTCGATTTTTCATTTCTGCGCAACAGTATCCCACACGCTCAAATCGCGCCTTTGAAGGACAAAGTTGACAGTCCGGCTTTCCCCAGGATCCAGAAAAACTTTCTGGAACCCACGTAGCTGCTTGGCAGGGCTTTCCGTAACCTCTGGGAGGCCGAGGTACAGCTGTGCAACTTCAGCTCCGGCAACGGAACCCGTGTTGGTGATTTTAGCCTAGCCTTGACCGTGACAAGGCCATCAAAGAGGTCAACAGGGCCACCCTCAGTAACTGAGCCAGATGTGTACGCATGGCTTTCCAAGTGATGGTTATTTCCATATTACTGCTGTTGAACTCGGTTTTGACCTTGTCCCGTGGGAAACGGGCTCCCAGACCGGAGGGTGCCAACCGAAGTATAAACGACTAGCTAGCTGGACTGTAAGGTTAAAAAGACCCTTGATGGGCATTCCTAGGGCAATTAGAAGTCTTTACCGAATTCCGTCATGTGATGGGATATATACTCTCGTTGGCTAGAGAGCTCAATATAACTTCTGCGGAGATGTTCGATGTGAAGGTCTATTTCTGGAGAAGTGACGAGGCCGAGCTTAGGAGGCAGCAGGTTGTCTGGGTGATAAGCATTTGTTCCGTCTGAAATAGGGGCCTGGTAATCTTCAATGGCAATATTTAGAAACTCCTGCAACCCCTGAGGCGTCATGCCATCAATGTAAGAATGCTCCAGAATATGAGCTGATGTGCCGTTCTTAGGTATGATGAACTGTGTTCCCTTATCAAGCCATCTATTAAAGCTATCGCTGAGAAGGCCCTGTGTCACACGTTCAGTGTTGTTGCTTAGGGTACCGTCGTCAAGGTTAATGACAAAGGCCGCCGTGTCAACTATATGGAGGTACTCTGCGTTTTTAGGGTCTATGGCCAGTAATATCTCGCGTTTCTATTTGCTAATTTAATTAGGTATAAGTAGATTTAACACTTTAATTAGCATATAAGCACTTATATAATTAGAACCTATTACTATTATAAGCATAGTAGTGCTAGAGTTAAGTTACCCTAGGAACTATATTAATCTAGTCATGTGATACAAAATCTCTTTGTGCCTAACTAATTATCTGTCTTAGAACAGCTTAATTGTGTTGAGAGAATTGATGGGGTACAGAGATACACAGCTAAATTAGTATGTAAATCCACAATTACTGTAATCAGTCTCTTAGCGCACTAGAACAGATGCCTCACAGTAAATACAGTATGTAAAATATATAGATTAGTTAAATTACTACACTATCCTACGGACCTACGTATTCTACTTATAGGCCTCGGGGGAAGCCCCGAAACCCTGGCGACCTGAGGGTTCTTCAGCTTTAGCTGTGATGGAATTCGGTGGCTGCATAAGATATGCACCACAGGAGCTTCCGAGCCTACCAGGGAGTCGGACTTTGTGCTGGAGAAATCCTTCGGTTTCAGGGCCAATAGCCCACCGTATCCCAGCGCCCAAGTCCTTCTCCCTCCAACAGATTGTAGCGTTCGCAACCAACCGGGTATTGGGCAAGCGCCGCGTGGCTCGGGCATTTCACCTTATAATCCCTTCACGGCAACCATCGTTGTGTATAGTCCATCGATTCCCATGGCTTCGGTTCGATTTCAGCAAGACATAATTCCCCCTACTCACTTAGCAACGACTCAATGTCTGAACCAACTCGAGCAGATGACCTAGGCGGCTCAGGCAGAGAATCTCCTTCTCGTGTGGTAATTCACCGACCCCCTCCATCATCTGCATCTGCTGGAAATACAAACACCCTTGCAGTAAGAATGGTGGAGAGTAGGAGTGCAGCGCCAAAGACTCCACCACCACGACCCAAGAAGCCGAGCATGTCCGTTCAGTTTGACAAACTAAATATTTACATGCAGAGCAACGAATACAACTCGAGTACCACCTTAGTCGATTCCATGGGAGACTTGGAAGAGATCGCGACTCCACTCGCTGACAGGCGCTCGGAACGATCAGCTGCTGTGGACGCAACCCATCCAATGAAGGGATTTGATGAAGTAGAAGGGCTATCCGATGGCACAACGCCCACTTTAGACCCAGCCAAGCCCGGCATAGATGGTTGCCTCAACAAAGAGAATACCTTCAACATCGAGAGGGAGAGATCGCCCGTGAATTCTGAATCAACGGAGGCGCCCATTGGTAAGCTTGGTATATATTATTCTATGAAGTCAGACTGCTGATAATTAATTAGGTGACACTACTTTGGATTCCGAGGCGGTTCCTGTCATTTATCGTGCTAGGATCACTGATCCACAAAAGCCTACCGCTGTTGTATCACGATACTCTTTCAAGCCTTTCGAGAACTTGGTGGATGAACCTATACCAGATGGAGGATCTCGGAAGCCGTATGCAATAATGGATGCTTTATACACCGTCTTTGGAACGTGGCCTGGAGAGCCGAGGAAAAACCAACTTCGAGACACCTTCTATCTGCCCGGGCATGATAATGAAGAGCCTTTTGTCTTCGGTCGCGATTTCATTGCTCGATTACATTCTCCTCCTACCATCCGTCTTCACTCGCCTCTTGTGAACGACCTACTTCGAAAACTCGTTCGTTACTATCCTGGCTATGACCTCGAGGGAGCCCAGATAATGCATAGCCATCCCTACCGCATATTATCACACTACTATGACGAATTGTGCCAGATTAGAGACGCCTACGATGAACAAGACCTGGACAAGAAGATCAAAATTCAAGGTCACGACGATGAATTCGATTGCTCCAAAAAACTGTCCACCCACTTGTCGCAGATCATAAGTTTCGTAGATGACCATTACTATAAGGAGACCGCCGTTAAGGAAATTGAGTTACATCGGAACGGTCGAGCTACATTTGACAACCTCTGGCTTCTATTCAAACCTGGGGAGATTGTCTTTGCGAATGTCAGAGGCGAGGTTGCCGGCTTCGTTGTTTGGAGAGTTTCTCTCGAAACACAGAACAACAACGATTCCAAGAGTCCGAAGGATAAATGGATAATTTATCTCTGGAATCTGGGTTATACAGGGGTGAAGCTCACACGACAAGCTTCAACGTATTCCATTGATCGATTTCAAGGAGAGAAGGATATTTCAACCTTGGACGTGTTCCCAACGAAGTACTTAAAGGATGGGAGGGCTTCTCCGGAGAACCTCATCAAGCGTGGCAAGAGGTACTACGATATCATGTGTAGTCTGCCTGCATACCGCAAGTATGATGGACCGGTGATTGACGAACCGCCTCAAAACGTATGTTCACGCACTATTACAATGTTGCCGTTGACTGACAGCAAGATTTAGTACACAGGCTACATCATGATTGACTTTCAAAGCTATCTCCTATATGCGGAGAAAAGGTCAAGTCTGTCCTACAAGATTAGGAATCCCATTGAGCAAGCAAGTGCCACGAGATTAGGCAGTAACGATTTCATCTCTTCAGAGCTGCCCCAAGACTATGGCGGCGGAAAACGATTCTCTAAATTCAATGACATGGAGTGTTCATCTGGAACTCAGCTTGAGGAGTCCCAATATCTTCTTTTGCTAGGATACGTCTTGGGATACACTTTGGGCAAAAAGCAATGGAGTAAGTTGCCACTTGTCTGTTAGTTTTATGCTACTGACCTTGAGTTGTGATCTTTAATATGAATCATGTACAACCTGTCGAAGAGCCTAAAACTCCGCCTATGAGAAACCTCATCCTAAACGAGAAAACAAAGCACCTGGTCTCAGCTATGGCAACCAATCATTTAGCTAGTAACTTCAAGTCGTGGAATGCTGATCTTATCAACGGAAAAGGAGAAGGAAAAGTTGTGCTATTACACGGTAATTTTCTAGGCAGGCTTCAAGTCTAAATAAAGGCTAATATACTCAAAGGTGCTCCTGGTACTGGAAAGACATTAACTGTGGGTATGTACAATGTTCTTTCCTCAGCGGCATATTTTCTAGCCATTTTTTATGAGTGCAGCTGATCAAGGTTGAATTCAAAAGAATGCATTGCAAGTGAAGCTAGGAGACCACTACTCTCACTCTCTGTTGCAGATCTGGGTATTCATGAAGTGGAAATGGAGAAGAAACTCTCGGATTGGCTTGCAAGAGCAGCCTTGTGGGGGGCTATTGTCATGATTGATGAAGCGGAAGTCTACCTTGAATCACGAGAAGACGGAGATTTGGCGAGAAATGCGCTTGTTACAGGTGAGTGCTTCTCATGATACCTACACGATTTTGCCATCTGACATTGGTAGCGTTTCTCCGGACGATCGAATATTACCCCGGGCTACTTTTTCTGGTACGTGGACGTGTCACGATATTCTTCATCGAAATTTCGCTAACTACGCAGACCACAAACCGACCAGGGCGACTAGATGAAGCCGTCCAGTCACGTATACACATCGCTGTCAAATATGAGAAACCAGACGCGAAACAGCAAAGCCAGATGTGGACGAATCTTATTAACAGACTTGAAGCTGACCAGAAGCTTGGAGATTCTAACATAAAGGGCAATGATCCAAAATCGTCTTCGGTCACAATTCAACTTAGTAGCAAAGCAAAGACGCTCGTGGGCTGGATTGATGCAGAGGACCCAAACAAAGATGATCTCCAGCCTCCAGTTCCGGCTTTTGATATGAATGGGAGGGACATACGCAATGGTAAGTCATACCGGAGTCATTACTCCACTATTGCTAATTACTGTACCAGCTCTTTTGAGTGCTATTAATTATGCTCAATATGACGCCTTTCAGGCTAACCCTCAGACTAAAAAAGTCGTCGTGAAGGTAGAGCATATTGAACTCGTGTTGAAAAACAAGACCATGTTCGTGACGGAGTTCGTGGGCACTCATGGGATAACACTAGATCAATTCGCTGCTTCAAAATTTCAAAGGGCTCCCTAGAAGCAAAAGTCGGGAGTGGAATAGCCAATCTGGTACGACTCTGGATAAAAACTTAATTTCTAATATCACTGCTAGCTACGTGCATGTAATGAGCCCAATTGTGATATCACCATTGAACGCGAAGCATCTCGTATGCGAGGGTGAATTGGCCTTTATCTGTATGGTCATCGACGAAGAGTCTCGTGAGATATTTGGTGTCCTTCTTATAGATGAGCGGGACATTCCCCGCACTTGTCAGAAGCACTCTCGGACCCATTCCTATATCTTCTCTGCCGATGTCCGTCTCAAAAATGCCCAAAATCGAACATAGATGCTCTTTCACTTGTACGGACGGAGTGTTGGAAGGATCAATGGCTAGGTATTGGAATCCATCGATGATGAATACGAAATCACGGATCGTATCAAGTATGTGCTTAATGAGATCAATTGCGATGCCCACGCTGTCTATTGTGCCGTCAAGTTTGTTGACATCTACTGCAGCAGCAGGTAAGAGAATGCTCGCCTGTTCTGAGACCTGCTGCAGCATTTGAAAGAGGAACGAGTATGTTAATCCAATCATACGCTTTTCGAGATCCATTGGAATACCATCTTTTATGTGACAGCATGAATATGCAACAATGTGACGGTTGCGCTTGAAAGCAGTGGAAAATATCGTTGCAGATACTGTAGAAGCCGCTCGGCCGTAGAGCCATAAACGTGGAGCGCTCGCTCCTTTCAACCATTCATCGATCGTGCCCACTAGTATCCTGTCAACCCTCATGTTGGCGACTCTCGCAGCGACTTGGTTGGTCATATTTGGCTGTTTGTATTTCCCGCAATGTGAGAGTGCCGACTCGACATCGAAGTTGACAAGTGAAGTCTCATTTGAGGATGGTGTGGTCTGAGGAACTCCGTCATGTGGGCCAATGCTGAGAAGGCCGGGTGAATATTTGGAATCCGCTGATGTGACATATTGGACGATCAATCTGAGCATAGAGAGAATATCCTGCTGATATATCGCTGATGTAGCTTCTCCTCTCTGTAGTGTAGATCTGATGAATTATTAGCATAACGGGAATGCCGAACACTTCGGTCCATTTACGCTCACATCGAAATCCTAAAACTTATCGAATTCCATAGCCTAGCCCAGAGGGCAATTTGACGATCCATGTCTTCAACAATAACCTTAAGCTCGCCTCTCACCATGAACTCCCATTTGACCTTCGAAAATTCGCGCATAGTCCTCGATTGTAACGACGTGCCTGTCCCTTCGAACCCCGCGAACTTTTCGACTTTAGCTGTGAGTTGGTTCATTAAAGTGTGTAGGGGTTTGATGACACTCTCTAAGTTGGACAACTCTTCAGGCGTCAATGTGATAATTCCGTCTTCTTGTGTCTTGATTATAGTACAAAGCTGTTTCAAAACAATCTCCGTGGACGTGAGGTAGCATGATGTCCTTCTAAAGTCTTCCACGCTGCCTTGCGCATCGTTAAGCGCCTTCGCAATTCTCATGAGAAGATGGATTGAGGCCGCAATATCACCTGCGCTCCAACCAAAAGACATGGTGAATGGTTGTGCCTCCAGAATAAATGGCTTGGTTTGAGAAGGAAAAGACTCAGTCGTTGGGGAGAAACTTATATACTTTATGGCTCTCAATCAGCAATGGTAATGGGATGTTAGCTGTCTGTTATGCATCAGGGCGCAGCCATCCCAGTTGACTTTGAGGCTGTGAATCCGCAGCAAGGCATCCGGTCTTCCTTGTCTGTTAGGCACCAGTACACCGCCACATAATTGAATGAGTATCTATTGGGTAGTATTGTCTGTGTTTCTCGGGATGACGGCAAGGATAATAGTTCTCTCGTCTCGGTACTTGATCATACGTATTAACTTCATGTCACCTTCCGTTGGCACGCCCTCTGTTGGCGTACTGATGATGCCAGGGATCTCAATAATGCTCAGATTCTGCTTGTCGGGGGCGCAGAGCTCTATACCTTTTTGTGCAACGCATTACGGCTCTTTAGCAAATCCTTGTGGTCCCAATTTTGCGCAGAGATAAGAATACTTGGTTTATTTCCATTTGCTGCGATTCTCTAAATATTTTAGAGTATTTTGGAGTAAACTGGGCTCAATCTTTCCAGATCTCTTCTGTACAATCATGCATTCGAATGCTGCTGACTAATTGCTCATGCCTTAGAGCGGCTGCATTACAAGGTAGATGCAAAGGATGGCTATGGCCGGACTCCGTTATCCTAGGCGGCAGGGAAGGGGCACGAGGCTGTCGTGCAGCTGCTGCTAGACAAGGGCACCGAGGTGGATACGAAGGATTGCTATGGCCAAATGCCGCTATCCTGTATCCTGGGGGGCAGAGAATGGGTACAAGACTTTTGTAGAGCTGCTACTGGACAAAGGCGCCAAGGTGGATGCAAAAGATGGTGTTACTGGGCGGAGGAACTATAATCTTATTCGACGTCTGGGTGATATAACAGCCAAACAAGCACCCTCAATCAACCTTCCTCTTGCTCCCCTTCAGCCTCCCCACCGCCGGCATCTTCCCAACCCACCTCTCCTTCCCATCCTCCGCGGCATCAACCAGCCACCTCGCCAACGCCCCTCTCTTCTGCGTCACGCTCCACCCTCCCTCCCCAACCCACCCCTCAAACGCTTCTCCTTCCTCCCTATCCTTCCTCCACGCCGTCTCATCGCTCCCCCCCGGAATTCCCGCAATCCGGAAAACCGTCCAATCCACCCCCTCCCCCGCCTCCTCGAACGCGCGCGCAATGTCCAGCACGGCGCGGTAGGCGGAGCTAGCGAACAGGCGCACGATGAAGACTAAGAATAGGCGAATGAGGGAGAACTTGTCGGCGGGCTGGGGGATAGAGAGAGTGCCCATTGCGAAGATGCGGCGGACGTCATGCTGGCGCATGAGCGCGAAGAGGGAGGTGTAGAATATGGAGTAGATGGTGGGGTCGAATTTACGGGCTGTGGTTGGGCCGAGGAGGGAGAGGATGGTGTGGGAGGTTGAGACGGCGGTGGAGAGGGCGTCGAGATCTGTTAGGGCGCCCTCTACTACCTGGGCGAGGGTTAACTTGATATCACATGATGTTGTCGTGGAGGTGGTCCTGGAAGGATGGAGCATACCTCGAGGAGGGGGTTTGATGTGAGATCCTCCGGGATCTTGGAGGGTGTCCGCGCAAAGACTACGACAGAGTGGTTGCGGTGGAGGAGCTCCCTGAGGAGGCAGATTCCTGCAGGGCCTGTGCCGCCGAGGACGAGAACCTTGGAGCCAGCCATTTGTTTCTTTCCGTGTCAACGCGCAACCGCGAAGAGTTAACTATATAGCAACGGATTGGTAGAGATGGGTTCGTGAGGATGGATTTGCTAAACTGTGTTTTGTATTTGAGGCATTTGGTTGTGCCAAGAGGACGCGATCTCTGGAGGTTGCCTACAATGTCGTAATGAAGCAAGCCACATCACGTGGGCGGCTTTCGTATGACCCGATGAAGATATCCCCAGAGTTTCTGTTCACTCAACTATATGTTATATTGGAAAGCATATGGCCCTGGATAGTATCCATGTGCACACTGTTATGTGTTGCATCGGGATATGCATCTCCTTTCGCCCACTGTCTCTAGTATCATACTACCCCCGTCCTACTCCTCTCCCCTATTCTAAATAAGAATCTCACCCCTCAAACGACCCCAGTCCGTCACAATCGCACAGAGTAGCTCCTTACACACGAACAGTAGCGACCACGACGCACGCCATACCGTAACTGCAACCCTTTCCCCATCCCAGCCCTTCAACTCGCCTTCAAATCCTCTCACAGGGAGCATAAGTAAGATTGCTGGATAAGCTGCCGGTATAGGCCAAAGGCCGCACAGAACATGTCGTCGACACTACCATAAGACGTGGAATCGGAAATCGCTAGACGCACGCCTATTTGACAAATTTGACAGCCAGCTAAAATTACCAGCTTGTCGATCTCATCTCGTGCTAGCCGGGAATAGTACGTTTCCTACTTTACCGCTAACGTACCACAAAATATGTCTCCCTATCTGTCCAAGGCGCAACTGCGGAGCAAAAAATGATGCAGATCGCGAGGCTGATATTACGGCCGTAGGCCCCTCTCGAAACGTGATCCCAGATCGGGTCACCATGTCGTCGGGACATCCTAAGCGCCGCCCCCGTAGTTGCTGTCGTCAGCACTACTGTAAGGTGATTGCTGGGTGTGGCGGAGTGGCTATGGGCTGCACTCAACGAAGCAAAATGCCCGATGGGGTAAGTGCGCTTGATGGGGGCGAGATTGCGCTATTGGATGGATGTCAGCGTTGGGTTTTGTCTTGGCTGGGTGGGTTAAGCTTTCATAGTGGGTTTTAGGGGACTTGGGGCCTTGGGGAAGTTGCAGTTTTGTAGTTCGAGCTCGATCGCTGTGTTTTTATAAGTAGAGAAGAGGTTTGTAGTGTAACTGAGAGTCGAAAAATTCGATGAGAGAGATGCTGACTTTGGTATAGCTTCACAAGAATTCGAGGGCTATAAATAAGTGATTTTTTGTACCCGCAAACGCAAGTATTTCAAGACTCAGGCCACCCCACTTGCAATCCTCTACGGCCGCAAAATCCCTACCCAAACAGCCACAGGGGTCGTGCGCCAACACACGAAACCCAGACCACTCAATTTCACCTCTTCGACGATCCAGCACAAACGTTGCTATCGAGGCTGAGATGGCTCATACCAGGATCGAGACATGACGAGAGTGGATATAAGTGCCGACATGCCCGTTGGCACGCTGGGCCAGATGGGGGATCCAGCGCGTTGAAGCTGAGTATATATGCTCTTTTATCCCCCGGCCTCGTAGCCTTTCCTGTCCATTATATCCTATACTCTGTTGTCATACTCTACCAGCTTCATCGCAAGTCCGCTCTCCCATCCCACACGTGGATCTCATCTCAACTCCCACCCATCTCAACCCCAACCCTCAACAATGACCCCCCTAACCTTCCGCAACGGCATCTCCATCGCCCTCATCATCCTCTACCCCCCTCTCCTCCTCCTCGCCGCCTTCCTCTCCAAACGCCACGGCTTCGGCCGCTCCTCCGGCTGGATCTTCCTCGTCCTCTTCTGCACCCTTCGCCTCCTCTCCGCCTCCCTCAACCTCGCCCTCATCAACTCCCCCTCCTCCACGTCCCTCCACATCGCCTACAGCATAACCAACTCCGTCGGGCTCTCCACCCTCCTCCTCGCATCCCTCGGCCTCCTCAACCGCGCCATCGAATCCATCGAGCGCCGCGCCGCCTCCGTGACAGTCACCCCGCGCCACCTGCGCCTCATCCAGCTCCTCGTCATGATCGCCCTCATCCTCGCCATCGTCGGCGGCGTCAACGCCAGCCAGGCAAAGACAGAGGGCGACCTCCACAGCGCACAAACTCTCACCCAGGCAGCTGTCGGACTATTCATCGCCGGCTTCGTCATCCTCACTATCGCGACTGTGCGCGTCTTCTTCGCCATCTCCTCCGCGGAGCCAGGGGAGCGTCGCCTCATTCCCGCGCTCGCGGCCGCCCTACCGTTCCTGCTTGTGCGAGTAGTCTACGCGGGCGTAGGGGCGTTCGGTGACGATGCAAGGTTCAATGCTGCGACGGGGAGTAGTGTTATTTTCTTGATTATGGTGGTGCTTATGGAGCTGGCGGTGGTGGGCATCTTTGAGGGCGTGGGATTGATGCTAAAGGCCATTCCGAAGGCGGAGAAGGGGAAGATAGGCGATTATATGGAGATGCCTGCGAGGGGCGGGTTGGTGGGCAAGTGGGCGAGCGGGGGAAGGTATGAGCCGACAAGAAGTGCGCCGGTGGTGGAGACGAGGTATGGCGCGTAGGTGGGGGAAGGTGTGTTTGCTTTGATCTGGCTTGGAAGCGGGAATAGCGTGGATAATTCGTGGAGGTGATATTTGGGTTATGTACAGCGAAGATAGATACCCACTGTTTGTTTCATATTGGCAATATAAACCGTATACTTCATTATTCGCTCTTCTCACTTCTTGGTTGTGGTGGTGTAATTGACGAATGTGAGAGATTGGCCACAATTGATTTGCCCTTGGGCGTCTGTAGGAAGCATATATATTCTGGGACAATCAAATATGCCCAAATTCCCTTGTATCTTAGAGGGAACAGACTACTTCCTAGTATTTTTGCGATCCGCATGTGCCTTTCCCACTTGGCATTGATTCTCGGCAGTCTCATATTTTACGGCCTTCAAGTAGTCTGCATACCCGCCTGGTAGCAATATACCCCGGCATACAGTATCTTTGGTCTCATCAAACCATCCCCAACGCCCCCAACTCCGATGCCACGTTCCCATATCCCATCTCACGCACCTAAACCGAATCCCGATCCGGCACCCAGAAATTCAGCTCCCTATCCGCCGTCGCAAACATATTGAACCGCGGATTATACCGTATCGCTGCGACCTCGCTCTTACTCTCGAGCTCGCACATCGGCACGTTTCCCCCTGTCTTCGTCGCGCCCGTGATATCATACACGAGCACGTTACTGCGCTGCTGTCCGCTGAGCACATACCGCCCGTCGGGCGAGAAACACACGTCGCCGCTGGTGTGATGGCGCCCCTCCGTATCGTCTTCTCCATCAGGCCCCTCTTTGCCAAGGGGGAGGCGACGCGCGCCCCCGGATTTTCGGACTAGGCCGTGCTTGAGTGTGCCGTCGAAGGCGTCAAGGAGGAAGTGTGTATTGCCCCCTGTGCCTACGAGAAGGGATTTCCCGTCGTTGGAGAAGTCGAGGGAGCGCCAGGCGCGGGATGTTGGGTCGTGCTTGGCGAAGGGGTAGAGGTCGAAGGTGGCGAAGGGCTCTTTGTCGAATTGGCGGATGTCGTAGAGGAGGATGGTTTGTGCGGCGGGGGAGGCGACGGCTAGGACACAGGCGGAGGGGTCAAAGGCTGTGAGGTGGGGAGAGTTGATGTTGAGCATTCCGATCGGGTTTACGCTGTTGAGGTCCCAGATGCGGATGGTGTTATCGAGAGAGGAGGAGACGAATGTGTCGCTGCCGGGGTTCATGGTGAGGCAGGTTACGGACCCAGTGTGCCCTTTGAAGTAGCGCAGGAAGGAGTTGTCGTGGGTAGCGAGGTAGCGGATGTCATCTACGGTGTATAAATTAGCATTCCTAATCCTCTATGGCAGATCAGAGGGCGTCAGGCATACTGTTCTCTTTCGTACTGGCGTAAATGATGCTCGTGGACTTGTGTGTGAATTTGGCGTGCTTGACACCATATTTTTTGCTGAACAGCGACTTGTTGAACGTGCCGTCTAGAACATTATATAGCTGGATAGACTCATCCGTCTCGGAGGTCATCAAGAGCTCGCCCTTGTCATCGAAGTCTAGGGAGAGCACCGTCGTGGGCTCGTTATGATAGTCGCGCTTGAAGAGCTTCAAGAGGGCAGTATTAGCTATGAGTGGACATTTGAGTATATATGCAGCATGCTTACCCTTGTTGGCCGGAAGTTTGAAATTATGTCGCTGACTTTCGCAATGGCCGGCACATTGAGACCTGATCTAGAGAGGCCAATGCCTCCATTTGCATTTGGCGCGGGCCTTGGGGAGTCCAAGTCCATAGGCGTGGAGCTCATGATGGGAGAGTAGAGGGAGAAAGGGAATGTTGTGCTAGTATTCAGCAATATGGCAAATAAAACTCATGCCTAGGAAGCTTATGGATCCTCTATATGCTCATTGTGTTGTTTAATTGCTCTCTTGTTGTTGTGGAGTGAGGCTGTTGCATTGGAAAGCTCGCCGGCGCCTTGCCCCAGCCTTCTCCAAACGTACCCCATAATTTCACAACAAGTCCCACACGTGACCAAATTTTGTTCAGCCTTGTCGCAAGGGTTGCCGCGGTTCGGATCGGCTTCCAGTGTCGGAGTGTCGGAGTCCATACAAGCACTAAGACTAAGGCGGACAAGGGTCACGGTTCTGACTGCGGTCTCGGCGAACGTAAGCCACGCGAGGGATCAGCCAGCATAAGCTCTCTGGGCAAAATATATCGGTCAGCAAGCCGCACTCTCTCAGGGTTTAAAATACTAACTATTTTTCCAGCGGCTTCTTTTCCTTGTTGTCTTTGTTGTCTGCACACGGGGGGGCGCAATCGGTTAACCGCTCGTTTACTATATATCTGGATTGCTGCCTACTCCGCCGAACAAGTCTCAGAACGGCCGAAGGCGGCTTAGGTGTTGAGGAAGAGGGAGTTGCGAAAAAGACATTGGTGAAAGATGTCAACCACGTTAGGGTGAGCCGGAGGATCCGGGGGACAACTGTACCGCAGAATGCTAATAATTCCCCCAGCGCATTCATCGCTGGCGGCGTTGCAGCCTGCGGCGCAGTGACAGCAACTCATCCCTTCGAGACCGTCAAGATCCGGTACGTTTTCACCTCTCTCCCAGCCTTTTCACCGTGCTGACTTTTCTCAGCATGCAATTGCAAGGCGAACTACAAGGCAAGGCGCAACAACCAAAACTATATAAGGGTCCGATCCACGGCGTCACCGTCATTGTTCGGAATGAGGGTCTCAAAGGAATCTACCGTGGTATTGGAGCCGCCTACATCTACCAAATCCTGCTTAACGGCTGCCGCCTCGGTTTTTACGAGCCCCTCCGTGTTACAATGACCAAACTTGTCCACGGCGACGCTTCGGTGCAGTCCCTTGGCGTTAATGTCTTCTCAGGCGCATCGTCCGGTATCCTTGGCGCGGCAGCGGGAAGCCCGTTTTTCCTTATAAAGACGAGATTGCAGAGCTTCTCGCCAATGCGGCCGGTCGGCACGCAACATAAATATAAGAATGCGCTTGATGGGTTCAGGAGCATCTATGGCACCGAGGGGGTGAAGGGCTTATACCGCGGCGTGGGCGCTGCGATGGTGAGGACGGGCTTTGGCAGCTCTGTGCAGCTGCCAACATACTTCTTCGCGAAGAGGAGGTTGGTGAAACATTTCGGCATGGAAGAGGGGCCCGCTCTGCATCTCGCGAGTAGCACAGCGAGTGGGTTCGTCGTATGCTGTGTAATGCATCCACCAGGTATGCTATGGATGAGAACTCCCATTGTGCAATGACTCCGGCTAACACGCTTAGACACTATTATGTCCCGAATGTACAACCAGAACGGAAACCTCTACAAGGGCGTCTACGACTGTCTCTCGAAGACCGTGCGCACCGAGGGTTTCCTCGCCATCTATAAGGGTTACCTACCACACTTGGCGCGGATTCTCCCGCATACAATTTTAACCTTATCTTTCGCCGAGCAGACGAATAAGTGGATGATGAAACTAGAGAAGAAGATATTGCCAGCTGGCGCGATATAAAAAAAACTTGGAAAGGCGAACCGGAGGAGCATAACTGGTGTAAGGTACCATCACTTGTATATAATACCTTTTGGCGAGATTGGGGTAAATAGGAGCGAGGCTAGATCTCTTGTATAAAGAATTGAGATAAATATTAAGATTCTATCGTTGGCAAGTATCCAAGGTGTTACTTAGTCTATCACTGGTCGGCGATCAAGCCCCTATTTTTAACACCAAACCAGTATTGCCACCTCGAGCTTTAAGTTCCGGTTGACACAACGCTCTGAAAACCCAAAACCAACTCAAGATAGCCAGACTGGCAACTGGCTCCCATAATACCTGATAGGCACCCGCTCGCCAGGAACGAAAAAATGGCAGATCCCCCAGCAAAACGCCCTCAGCATCATGACCGTCCATACATCGACAACCTGCTCTTCATTTGTCCATCCCCGCATTTTCCAATGGTCCATTAGAATCGGCAGCCTATCAAAATACTGCTCGACTTGTCCATATTCCGATATCGTAAAGTTCTGCATCATCCTTCGCTCTAGGCTACCTGGCTCTCGCCCGTTGTCCCAGTTATCCTGTAGCTGGAATCCGAAAACGCAGCATCGGATGTGGGAGTCTAGGAATGCCGGGTATCCGAAGTGAGGGATCTCGGAACTTAGATTTGAAAAGTAGTCACTGCACTGTGCAACTATGTCGAGCGCCAACGTAACGACACTAGTCTTCCGGCATACGGTCCACCATTGATCCTCCTCATCCTTAGAAGAGTTCTTCTTGACAGAGTCATCGTCATCGGCCTCGATTATCAGCTTGTCGATCTGCGCCAATACCCAAGAAGTAGTAAACCTTGCAGGCTCGGCAGAGGATTCTATTTCCGAAATACCAGCAGAGGATACCATTTTTGAAATGCCGGCAGATGATTCTGTTTCCAACACATTGCGTAAGTTCATATTTGTAAGATGGTCACGAAGCCTCCAGCGGAAAGCAAGGCGGCCGATTCTGGACGTGGTAACTCCACCCATATCGTCGCTCGGTGCAGGTATCTGGACAAGCGACATATGTTCTTCTTGGTTGGGAAGGCAGATTGGTATCATGGAAAAAGCAACTAAATCTCCAACAGGGAACGTAAAGGTGGGGTGTAATCGCAAAATTTCCTTCAGCAAATCTCCCATGCCGTCTCTAGGCACTAGAAGGTCCAGGGCATCGACTGTATCGTCCTGGGTGTCGAGGACAAAATCCGAGAGACCAAGTCTTTTATCCCCACGAACAACACCTGCGCCGAGACTGTCTGCCTCGCGAGTGGGGATATATATTTCTTCATTATTACGGGCAGTCCCAAGCCTCGTTTTTCTAGAATATGAATTATTGAGGAAGAAAGAGCCGGTCTGGCCGTGGTAATTGTATTGCACAACAAGTCCAAGCGTTCTTACAACCGTCGATGTAAGAACATGACCGCTGCCCTCGGCGTGCATGATCCCATCTTCAGGACGGAAGACTTTCCACCGCATGCCCATCCTCCGAGCCATTACCGCCAAAGTACTGAGCGTAGTTTTCGCCAAGGGTCGCGACACATCCGGTGGCTGAAAGTCCCATGACCTTTCCACGACTTCTACTGCAGGTATTCGGCGATAATCCGAGTGAGATAGTTGACGTGCGTTAACGAGTTCAATTTCACGGTTAACATCGTCTTGGGTTTTGGAAGGTGACAATGAGTGTTGAGTTGAGTGGTGCATCTGAGACAGCAACTCAAGCCAGCTAACAAGGTCACCATTGGACCTACTCTCGCCAGCAACTCTTCCATAGTTGTTAGGGCCAGGGGCACTCCAGAGCTTATTGGTTTCTATGTCGTTCAACCCCAGCAAATATTCAGCCGAGCAGATTGGATAAAACATATCCGTCATGAATATCTCAGGCGTCGAATACAGCGTCTCAAATCGAAACTGACGCCACCTCCATCGCAGCCTTGTCTTCTTACCCCAAGCACCCATAACGGACGACTGGCAACGACGGTAGCCATCTGCTGTTGCAAAATACTGCTGTAGCAATTGCCCGGTGGTAGCAACTAGTGCAACCAGTGAAACGATCAGGGCGACGACAGCAACAACCGAAGAACTGTCAGACATTTTAACCGCGTCTGGAATGAGCACTTGGATCCGCGACTCTCATTAGGCTATGTATTCCGACCAACTTGCTTCAAGTGGTCATCTTCTGAAACTGATACGTTGGTCAGTAATTGTCATACATCAGCAAGGATGGGGAATTTACAGATTGCTG
Organism: Pseudogymnoascus sp. VKM F-4518 (FW-2643); assembly: GCA_000750925.1. Classification (NCBI taxonomy): domain Eukaryota; kingdom Fungi; phylum Ascomycota; class Leotiomycetes; order Thelebolales; family Thelebolaceae; genus Pseudogymnoascus; species Pseudogymnoascus sp. VKM F-4518 (FW-2643). Next base: position 26,369 of record JPKC01002638.1, read on the forward strand.
CACGTTATATTACACATAGTGAACTGCCTTTAGCTATAATCGGATTTGGATTCGAAGATAGCCTCGAGGGATTGCACAGCGACAAGGAATTGTTTCCATGCATACCACGTGATGATCCTTCAACTGCCGATCTCCTGGGACAGGGATTGACCCATAGCGGGACTCGGCTCGGAACGGCTGGCATATAGAGTCGCTAACAAACCACTGCACTTTGATAAGTGGTCATTAACTCCCATGCTCATATCTTAAAACCTGCCTACCGTCTTGCCGGGATTGGGCTGTGTCCGTTCTGTTTGGTGTGCATCACTCCCCAATCCCGCTGCAATTAGCTCTGCACATACCTCACCATATACTCTTTCAGCAACCTCTGGGTATTTCATTGGGTTCGGCATCTTGTCAAATGCATGTGGAACGTTCTCAATAATCCCACCTTTCACGGTCTTGCCGACGTTTGGATTCTTCAGCTTCTCCCCGAATGCAACACCTTCAACATTAAGCATGTCGTGCTCACAGGTTTGGAGTATGATCAACTGAGGATAGGCAGCCCTCAATAAATCATCGCTAGCCGCAGCAGGTGAGAGATAGGGATCGCCGAGATCTAATGACGTTGCGGCGTACTCTGACGAAAGGTAAGAGTCGTCAAATAGATTGGTGAGAGCTGCCGATATGTTGAGTTCTGGTCGAGGGTTTGTCGTGCGTTTGGTTGCGCGGGGTATTCTAAAGTCTGTTGGAGGATAAAATGCGATAATAGCACATATTGTAAGTGGAGGAATCTCTTGCAGTGTCTCCAAACTTGTCGCCCGGCATTCGATTAAAGGCGTACTTTGTGGACTATCTTGGCAGGCTTGCGGGACAGAAACGGGAGAGTTCGTCTGACTCAAATCATTCTGATCGGCTCCATCTGAGTCATTAGGCCGCAAGAAGCGCTTTTCGCTGCCATTTTTTAAGTCGTAGAATATGAATGGAATTGTTAAAGCCAGGTTTGCTCCGGCAGAAAATCCGCCAAGAATGATCTTATGGCGATCAAGGCGTAATTCATCGGCATGTGCAGCCAAGTATATCAAGGCATCAGTTCCATCGTCACCAGCGACGCTGAAGGGATACTTTGGTGCTAGTCGATACTCCACGCTCACGAAGACAGCTTCAATCTTCTCCACAACGCAGCGCGCCCATCGGGCATCATCAGTTCCTGTGCCCAATGTAAATCCACCGCCATGGAAATTAATGATGACTGGAAAAAGACTCTTATCCGAAGAGTTGTAATATCTCTCTGGGACGTAGAAGACAAGGCAAATATCTCCTCTCTGCGCTGATAATCTCGATGGAGCTTTGACAATGAAAGAAGGCGTCTTGGATGAAGGCTGAGCAAGATGGTGGAAGAGCATTCCAAGCCACATTAGAAATCTCCAAATTGTTGCCTTCACGTGCCTTTGATTAACATATCAGCAAAAATGCCAAAGAGGTAAAATAATACGACTTACAGGAGCCACCGAGACGTAGTATTGGGCTCCATAGCGGTAACACAGTATCAGTGAGAGGTATTTCCTTGCAAGCTCATGTGCTGACAATATCGTGGTGGGCTTAAAATTATTATGAGAGAATGCCAGTTAGGGATGGGTGCCTCTGAGGAATATATGCACCATTAAATAATTCAATGATACCGGCCCTACGGTTGGATGGCGATTCCCATTATTGTATGTACCTTTAGCACCAGGATGAGCTTGCCTGTCTTGAGTTGTCGGGATCGGAATTACGATTGACGACGTTATGGGCCGAGATCACAGGGTATGGAAGATGATGTCACAGGCCAACAAGGTCCCTTGGTACTATATTTCTGCTTATTGAGCAATACTTCACATGCCACCCTTCGATTAAAAATCAATATTATAGTGTTGATATATTTGTTTAGCTGTGTTATTTTTTGACTGATATTCTTTCCGATGGTTTGCACATGTGGTTTTGTTCGGAATCCAAGCTAAGACATCAAGCTATCTTCAGCTCCCTCATACCCATATGACTGACCACTGGTGGTAAATTTTGGGAAATCCTTGATATGGCCCAGATTCTGAGAGCACTGAAGAAAGAGTCGGGTTCTTCCAATGAAGAGGATGGCAAAGCATACGGGATTAAAAGCAAGCTCACGGAGAAAATCAAGGCTCCACTCAGGCGACTTAAGAAGGGAGGCAAACCCGAGGCAAATCAGCCGTCACAAATTACGCACAAGCCAGTGTTTGCTGCACGAAATGTACCGCAAGGTGTGGCACCCAATGGCGAGGCTTCGAGCCGGCAATACCGAGTAAAGCCCAAAAGAGCAAAGCATGAGAGGAGGGAAACAAGAAACCACAGGGAGCAGCAATATGGGGTTTCCGCCCGCGAGAGAGACGCCGAATTTTTAAAACATGGTCCACCTGAGCTCACGAACCTATACAAGCCCCTGAGTATCAATATGAGCAAAACCAGAAAGAGACTCAGCGAGGAGATCGAATTTTATGGAAGATATCAGTTTGAGGAGTTGGACTTTTCTGGTATGCTGTCATTTTTTTCTGCCTTTAATCCAACGGTCATTGAAATCCAGCTTACAATGAGTAGACCAAATTGGCCGTATTGTTTCATTCAGAGCTCGAATACACACGATACGACGAATAAGCGCCAAATTGATATTTCTCGTTTTCCGTCAGCAAACATTCACTATTCAGGGCGTCCTCGAGGTCTCGCACCTTGACGATGGAGGGCGATATAGCCAGCAAAATATACATCACAATGTCGAGGGCAGTGTATCGGGCGGCATTATATCAGAGCAAATGGTGCGGGCCGTGCTACACTATCCCCTAGAAAGCATTGTGCTAGTGAAAGGGAAGGTCCGGAGCCCTCCTGAGACGATTCATACCGCAACGATACACGACGCAGAGATTCAGGTTCAAGAAATACATCTGATCTCACAATTGTCTGAGCATGTGCCATTCTCAGTGTATGAGGCTGAGAATATTGGTAAATTCCGTCGGAAAGAAGATGAGGAGGCCTCGGGCGAATCCGACGAAGAAATATCTGGAGAATCCAACAGTCGGAGCAGTCAAGCCAGTGCTGGCAATAGTCACAGCAGCCAAGCCAGTGCTGGCAACAGTCACAGCAGTGAAAGAAGCTCGCAAGGTAAGCTTTTCCATGTTCAATGATCCTCATTTGCTTACGCCCTTCTAGGAAGCAACGATGGTGGTAGACATAATAAGGCATTGCCTCAGACTTATCGGCTAAATAACAGGATTGTGGACCTCCGTACAACGAGCTCTCAAGGAATCTTTCGAATTCAATCAGGAATAAGCAATATGTTCCGTACTTATCTCGATTCCCAAGGGTTTATTGAAATCCACACGCCAAAGCTGCAAGGTAGCGCAACCGAGTCAGGGGCATCCGTCTTCGAAGTAAGCTATTTTGGCAGGCCGGTATATCTGGCCCAGGTATGTAATTTAGCCTTGCTTTTAAAAAAGGCAACTGTTGCTAATAGCTTATTAAAATTAGTCGCCCCAGCTGGCAAAGCAAATGTGTATCTCTGCAGATTTTGAGAGAGTATATGAGATTGGGGCGGTATTCCGAGCTGAAAATAGCAACACACCGAGGCACCTCACGGAATATACTGGGCTAGATCTTGGTTAGTTACCTTCAAACTTTCGACGCTGCACGGACTGACCAGCGAATAGAAATGGCCTTTGAGGAGCATTATCACGAAACCTTGGATTTGATTGATGAAATGTTTAAGAGCATTTGGAAAAGCTTATATGAAAGATATGGCAGAGAAATTGAGATAATATCTCAATTTTACCCTCATGAAAAACTACTGTGGCGCGATGAAACACCTCGATTATCATTTTCGGAAGGTATCAAACTATTGTTATCGGATGGGTGGACGGACGACGAAGGAAATCCGCCGTCTGACACGGAAGATTTGTCCACAAGAGCAGAAATAAGGCTTGGACAGCTCGTGAGAGAAAGGTTTAAATCAGACTACTACATTCTGGATAAATTCCCCGCCTCTGCGCGGCCTTTCTACACGATGCCAGATCCTGGCAATGAGAATTTCACCAATTCCTTCGATATTTTTATTCGGGGTCAGGAAATCCTTAGCGGTGGCCAACGCATTCATGATGCTGGCTGCCTGGAAAAACGCATGCGTAGGCTTGGGGTTGAGCCTGAGACAATGAACGACTACCTGGAGGGCTTCCGATGGGGTGTCCCCCCACATGCTGGAGCCGGTATTGGCCTCGAGCGGGTCACATACCTCTTCCTTAACCTTGGCAATATCCGTCTCGCGTCACTCTTTCCAAGGGATCCCAAATCCCTTCCCAGGCGACTAGGAGGGCCCAATCTACGACACCCAGAAGCAAGTACTACCAATCCGCCATGGGTCGACAAGACAAACCGGAACCAAGACATAATCCCCAAGGTCTACCAGCCTCTCGAGAAGCTCATTGCTAACTACGGCGATGCGGCCAATACGTCCTGGCTGGATGAACGCTACGAGCACTGGCGACATACCACCACAGGCGCGCTTCAAGGTTTTGTACCGTACCATGGGTTTGCAATCACCGTTGGAGAGCCACTATGCGCTAAATCACAATACCCTCAAGTTGTTTCCGCATATCTCAACTATATTAAGACAGAGCGACGAGATCTCAAGCCGTTATGGCTTATGGCGGGGCCAGCGATAGAGGAGTTCCTCGGTGATAAATGCAATTGGCGCACCCTGAGCCCAGTCGCAGAGAACAGAGTTGATCCACACAACAACTTTGCGTCTAAAGACCATGATGTCGCCAGAAAGATACGTCATGCTGAGCGCGAAAGGGTCAAGAACTTCGAGTGGCCCAAGACCAAGCCTCTTCCAATAGAGCTTAAAACGCGAGTTAACGAGCGCATCGACGAATGGAAGGCAAAGCGCAAAGCCGGCGCCCAGGTCCATCTTACAGAGATCAGACCTTGGATCGACGAGGAGCATCGCCGTTACTTCTACGCCGCCGACGGCTCCCGAGATGGCCGTGTCCACGCGCTACTCGTTCTACACCAGCTAGCTCCAGAGAACGGCTACCAAGTGAAATTCTTGCTCGAGTTTCCCGGCGCACCCTCCGGCACAATCGAATCCCTAAACATGTTTGCCATGGCGGCCATCGTGGCCCAGGAGCCGGATGTGCACAGCATCACGTACGGCACTGGTGCGACAGACGTTGTTGTTGGCGGCCGCAATATGGGGAAGGGAAAGCTCAAGCTTCTGAAGAAGAGCTACGAGATGATCAATAAGCGTTTGAAATTGACGAATAAGACTGAGTTTCGTGAGAAATTTGGTGCTAGTTTGGATAGGGTTTATGTGTGTTATCCGTCGCGTGGGCTGGGTCCCGCGGGGATTAAGACAATCGTGGATTTTATGCAGGAAGAGAATTAGCGGGTTGTATGGAATTATGAGATATGATGGCATTGGGATTTGATTCATTCAGGATAATGCTACACATTAATATTTATATGCTAACTTAGAAGTGCTCAACCCTCAATCGTAGTTTATGAAAATGCAGGCTTCCGTTGTAAGGCTGCCGTTGCATACTTGTATCACCACATACGAATGCCTATCAAATCACTGAACGGCGGGGGAGTGACTCTTTCCCTTTGTATGCACTGGGGCACAGCTATAATATCAAGTTATATCTTGTCTTGTTTCTCAGGCTGCTCAACATACTGCCGTGGTTCTCTGTCTGTGTCCGATGTTGACTCTATGTGCTCAGAGCGAAGTTTAACTGAAGACCAGCGCTTCGGTTGTTTTTCTTGTCCACCAGGCCAGTCTGCCTTGTACAGGTCAGGCAAGATACCCAACTTGGTAGTGCTCTTGGCGTAAGGTTGCTACCAGGAGGTCGACCATGAGTCGTAACTTTACATCATATGGCGTTACTGCTGTATCAAATTGCCGTTCTGAACCCTATCGCCTGAAGACATAGGGCTGAATTTCCAGACAAAATCTAAACAATTACCGTCCCAAACAGCCCGAACTTTCTTTCCCACCTTGTCTTGGCCACAGATTTTTCTGTTCGCTGGCTTTGATCATCCTCATCCTCGTCATCCTCGTTTTCCCCATCTAAAGCCGGTTCTTCAACCTTGACTTTAATGCCGTACTCTCGAATGCACCCAGGGAATGGCTTATTCTGAGCCTGGTCTCCGATCGCCTTCAGTTTCGCAGCAAGACGAGCAGCTGCTTGTTTAGGTGTAGTCTTTTTAATATTTTCCAATGAGTTTGGATCTTGCTCGACAGGTGCTTTTTTCGAGGGTGGTTCGACACCAGACATCTCATCGTCACTGTCTGGCGGCTGTTCCCCAGGCCGAGATGTACGCTTCTGGAGAACCTTGGGAGGAGAAACGTCTCGTGACAAACTGGGTGACTCTAGTGACCGCGGGAGAAGGATCTTCCCTTCGGCGCTGTTCAAGTAGGCAGTCTTCCTTTCCTCTAAGTCACCCCATAGTACAAAGAGCTTCTCGCGCACAGCAGCAAGAACATCGGGTGTGGTGCGAAGATTTGCAGCATCCTCAGACAATAAAAACTGACCTGTCTCATTGTCGATTAAAACCCAAATACGCTCCTTTGCTGCGCTTTCGGATGGATTTGCGTCTTCGACCTGTAATGCGAATCGCCAACTCCACTGCAGATGGTCGTTGCCACGGAGAACGAAGTCACTGATATCTTTGCCGACAGTATTCACATCATCCTCTTCATCCGAGGTAGGGTCAAAATCAGAGAGGCAGTCAAATTCGTTTGGCTTTCTGCCGACAGAAAAATCTTCGAGTTTGTGAGGGAAGAAGTCGGTGACGCGGAGGTTGGCGCGATAGTTGGCATTGACGAAAGGTGCATATATTTGATTCCCATTGCCTGCACTAGGGGGCACACTGCGGCGATTGTTGAGGATATGAGCCAGAGGAATGGCCGGTGTTGGTTGCTTGTGGCATCTCACTCGTAAAGGTCAGCAGGATCGACTTTTCCCACTACTAACAAACTTACCGGCTGTGTTCAATGCGCTTTTACCCTCTGCCGGTGTATCGACGATGGGCTTTCCTTGGCCAGCCTCAATCTTAGACTTATGTTCAAGTTTTTCTTGCATTGCTTTTCTCTTCTCCTTCCGCCGAAGCTTTCCGTTCATCTTCACAGGCTCACTATCCTCACGTTTGCGCTTTCCGGTAACTTCTTCAATTTCTTGTTCGAACTCGCGCTTTTGCTTCCTGACTGTTTCTTGATAGTCTCGTTTGCGGCGCAGTGCATTTTTCCAGAGGAAGTCCATATCTTCCTTATTCTCAGGAGGGACAAGAACTTCCACTTGGATCTTGCCTGGGTGGGCACGTCGATCAGTACGAAGCTTCGCCTCCAGGCAACCTCCAGTTTTGGGGAACTCAAAATGAACGTTTAACAGCTTCACCCAGTTTCCAACCTTTACATGCTCTCTGAATCGCTCGCTGTGGTCATCAAACGCTGTAAGCTGGACAGACATTTTCCCGTATGGGCCCTTCCATTCGTTTGTCTTCTTTGACTTATGGATCAGCTTCGGGTTGGAATACCCGAAGTCATCTCCATCCCGCCCCTCCAAAATCGGGTTAACACCCGGCATAACGTGGTTGTAGAAGCTTTTATTACTTGTGTAGTCGGTGATATACACAGTGGTTCGATCGGACACGTCATACATGTGGATGACCTCCCCAACAAGGTCACAAAACATCCCTGGTCGAGCATCCTTGAGCTCGCAAGATTTTACTTTGAGATTTGTTGCTTGTACTACCCTTTCCTGGAATTCTTTTGAATCTGGGAATGCACCTCTTTGAATATGAGTTTGTAGCCAAGCTACGTATCTGATCTCTTCTATGTTGACCTTCCCACGCTTTGACGTCGGCTGAGGCAGAGCTGGGCCCGTTGGAATTTGCTCTGGAAATACGTGGATTTCGGTACGGTAATTTGTAATCAGAGAGATAGCACCGGAATGTATTTGGACCTACTGAATGAGCTACAGTTATTTCAATAAAAGGGTGGACCTACTCTACAGTTCCTAATAAGGACAGGCTGTGCTACACCAGCAATGGCCGGCATATCTGGCCGAGGTAAGAAAACGTTAAGCTTCATAACGTCTCTGTCATACGATTCCTCGATAGATTGGTCGACAATTGTAAGGGTCATTTTCCAATCTACGCATCTATAAGTCTCGGGTCCATCTACAGTACGCGGTGGGGGGGTTGTCTACCTGCGCCTCCAGTCTGCCTTGGAGGCTGGTAATCTCTGACCAAGCCAACAACGCTGACAAATGGCTTTTGTTTTGCTATAAGGCTGGCTTCCATATCAGAGATTTCCCGAATCGATTTGAACTCCTGTGGAAGAGCCATCGTTGGAGATGGCTCAGTTGTCGTGCTGGATGCCATCTCTACGAATCCAATGTGACAGTGGAAGACGCCGGAAAGAAGTAGGTATCGTAGATAGATCGCGGCAGTAATGAATTACTAGACCGAGTGTATTATGTTGTGCATTTCGGGGTTGTTAGCTTATTGCCCTCTGCGAAATGGGTCAAGTATGGCGAGTGAATTCCATAGATATAACGGCAAATAGACGCTGCAATCTATATAAATTACAGTGAGACGCGGCTGTAACGGTGGGAGACGCGACTGCCAAGCCTTGAGCCTAATTGAGCTCAGCTTACATAAGCGGATTTTCCATTGGAAGGTGCCAACTCACGTGCTAGGGAGCTCAACCGCACGACAGTTACCGCATCCGTATTGGCGCCTGTTTGTTCGTTCAACTGCAACTTCTTGTCTCTGATTCTGAAATACCGAATCATCTTCCTCCACACCACAACCTTCAACTTCACCCCTTCAACCCCGCTACACTACAGAACCTCCACGACCTTCGAACGTCCGAGTGGAGCCATTACAGACAACGTCTAGAACAAGGCTCACACAAGTACATTACAGCCATGTCTGAACGTTACATTCCCGAGCATCGTCGTACGCAGTTCAAGGCGAAGGGTACCTTCAAGCCTGAGGAGCTCCGTCGCCGTCGTGAAGAACAGCAAGTTGAGATTCGCAAGGCCAAGCGTGAGGAGAACCTTGCAAAGCGCAGAGGCCTTGCCAGCGCCGATGGATCCAGGCCTGGCGCATCGTTAGGGGCTGCTCCTGATAGTGACGATGATACTGCTCCCACGGAGTCTCAGGTATGTGAAGGCACATCTCTCACTCTACTTCATATCTCCATGGTTATCCCGCCATTTGTGACGACGAGACCGCCGAGTATTGCGAGCAAAATGCAATTATTCTGCTGTTTTGTTTACTTTTCGCATTTTGCCCCGCTGTGGGGATTTGCTTCGCTTGTCTGTGCACTGCGCTTGGTCATGACAAGGTGGAGTACAAGAAGCTCTGACGATATATTATAACAACGATGGACTATGAAAACATATGCTAACATAATGCGTCATTATAGCTAAATGAGGACCTCCCACAAATGGTCCAGGGCGTCCTGTCCGACCAAATCGATAAACAAATTCAGGCTACGACTAAGTTTAGAAAGCTCCTTTCTAAGGAGAGGAACCCACCTATCGAGGAAGTTATCAAGACGGGTGTTGTTAGCCGTTTTGTCGAGTTCCTTCGTTCGCCTCACACCTTGGTCCAGTTCGAAGCTGCCTGGGCTTTGACCAACATTGCTTCTGGATCAGCACAACAGACACAAGTCGTCATTGAGGCTGGTGCCGTCCCAATATTCGTTGAGTTACTTGCCAGCCATGAGCCAGATGTCCGTGAGCAGGCAGTTTGGGCATTGGGAAATATTGCTGGTGACAGCCCTTCATGCCGTGATTACGTTTTGAGCTGTGGTGCCCTCAAGCCGCTTTTATCCCTTCTTGGCGATAGCCGCAAGCTGAGCATGCTCCGCAACGCAACCTGGACTTTGAGCAACTTCTGCCGTGGCAAGACTCCTCAGCCAGATTGGAACACTGTAAGTGACTTCCAAAATCTTTTCACGTCCGTTAAATCATACTAATAATTGTAGATTCTGCCCGCCCTCCCCGTCTTGGCGAAGCTTGTTTACTCCCTCGATGACGAGGTCCTAATCGATGCTTGCTGGGCAGTTTCATATCTGTCCGATGGAGCCAACGACAAGATTCAAGCAGTTATCGAGGCTGGTATCCCACGCCGCCTTGTAGAGCTCCTGATGCACGCGTCCACTTCCGTCCAGACCCCTGCTCTGCGCTCCGTGGGTAACATTGTTACCGGCGATGACGTGCAGACCCAGGTCATTGTCAACTGCGGTGCTCTTCCAGCCTTACTGTCGCTGTTGAGCTCAAGCAAGGATGGCATTCGCAAGGAGGCTTGCTGGACCATTTCCAACGTAACTGCTGGCAACTCCACCCAGATCCAGGCTGTTATCGATGCCAACATCATCCCACCTCTCATCCACCTGCTGTCGAACGGAGATCTCAAGACCCGCAAGGAGGCATGCTGGGCTATTTCCAACGCCACCTCAGGCGGTCTCCAGAAGCCTGAGCAGATCCGTTACCTTGTTGCCCAGGGCTGCATTAAGCCACTGTGTGACCTCCTGGCTTGCCCAGACAACAAGATCATCCAGGTTGCCCTCGATGGCCTAGAGAACATCCTCAAGGTTGGAGAGATGGACAAGGAGTCCTCTGGCGAGGGCCCAGAGAGCATCAACAGATACGCTCTCTTCATTGAGGAGTGCAACGGCATGGAGAAGATCCACGACTGCCAGACCAACGCCAACGAGGAGATTTACATGAAGGCATACAACATGATCGAGAAGTACTTCTCCGACGAGGATGACAACGCTGTCGATGACGAGGCTGCCCAGCAGACCCAGGGCGCCAACGGCACTTTCGGCTTCGGAACCCAAGGCCAATCTGGTGGCTTCAACTTCGCCAACGGTGGAGACTCCATGGATATGTAAATTACAGCTACATATCCACGAATATACTTCGCGCCTTGGGTTACTTTACCACCAACATACTCCTCTTAATTTTACCGGCATCTCCTAAACCCCTTTAGTCACAGCACATACAAATTCGACCCCTCATACGACACAGCACCAAGCCCTCGACGAGAGGACCCCCCCTCCCCCCTCGCACAGTTTTGCGATGTTACCCACGATAAGCGAAAAGATTCACCGTCATGTAATTTCCTTTGTCAGCAAACCCCACCAAACCACCGGCACATCAACATCAGGCGTTCGTTTTTACGAAGTTTTCGTATGTAAGTCTGGGCATAGTTGGCTTAAAAGCTGCTGTCCTGCATTTGCGCGTGGGGAAGTATTTTGAGATGGAGATTATCGGAGACAGACATGGCATGGTAGCTTTAAAGCTCCGGCCAGCGGGGTGGAAGAACGGTGCGTACGGGGCGATGATAGATGGGAATAGTGTATGGAGAGAAGGCTGGGTAGCTTTAAAGCTCCCGCCTGCCCACGGGTTATTGAAGGCCTGGGGAGATGAGATACTGCTGTCATGCCTACGATATGCCTAGACGTGCAACCAGATCTTGATGATGAGATGGGATGCGAGTCAATGGATGCGTATACAAAATCTGCCCTTCTTATCTGAGTGACATGTATGCATGGTTGTTATCAGCGTATTGCTATTCTACAAAAACTGTTTCTCTCCCCAATCAATCCGGACAGTACGCTACACGATAATGCACCATTACCTCACGAAACAGCGATAATAAAATCTGAAAGGTCGTGTGATTATGACTAAAACTGCCTTCCGCCCGGTGTATTTCGCCGAAAATGATTGGGGTCCAGCTGCGGGGATCTGCTCACATTATGACGTGGGTATCATGGAGGAGGGGTTCCGCCGCAGCTAGATGGCGGGGTAAGGTGATTATTGATTGATGACAACCCTGGGCCGACCCTATCAACCAAACACCTTCTACAAGAACCGCCTCATCAATCGATTTAACAGACTTATACAATCCCAAACTCGAATAAATCGTTATTTATCAACCCATTTTATTTCACTCGAGAACATCTCAAACCGCAACAATGTCCCAAGGCCGCCGCATCTCCGTCCTCGACGTAAGACCCCCAAACCCCAACCCCCACCCATCACACACGATGTGACCCCATCCTAACATCCCCCCAGAAATCCATCGAGCCCCGCCTCCCTCCCTCCTCCAAAATGCTCTTCGACGCCAAAGCCGGCCAATCCCTCTCCTTCGAAGCCATCGCGCAGCAACTCGGCCGCAGCGAAGTCGCCGTCGCAGCCCTCTTCTACGGCCAAGCCTCCGCCTCCCAAGAAGACGTCGAGAAGCTGTCCAAGATCCTCGGCATCCCGTTGCCGGCTCTGGAAGCGCAGTTACTGGGATTCCCCGACAGGGGAAGGGTGGGCCCGATGCCGCCGGTTGAGCCGCTGATTTATAGGTTGTATGAGATTGTGCAGAATTACGGGTATGCGTATAAGGCGGTGTTGAATGAGAAGTTTGGGGATGGGATTATGAGTGCGATCGCGTTTGAGACGAAGGTTGATAAGGAGGTTGATGAGAGCGGGAATGCGTGGGCGATTATTACGCTGAAGGGGAAGTGGTGAGTTTGCTCTGGTGGACCCTGGGGTTGTTGCTTTTTGGAGGAGGCGGGACTCGATTGGAGGGGACAGGTTTGCTAATGATTTTGTTACAGGTTGCCGTTCTCTAGGTTTTAATTGGTGGGGAGGGTAATGTGTTGATGGGAATTGGAAGACAACGCATTCATATGCATCCTAATTTTTTTCTCACAACGGGCACAATCACAGTAATAATGAACACTTTCAAATGACAGAGACCAGGCATATTGATTGCAATATTATAAAAGACAAGAGAACCACCCCACCCAACTGATCCACACAAGGGCGAGTTCCTGACTCCTAGCATAAGGCCCCCTTTTTCTGTGAACTGATTCCAATTATACCCAAAGATAACCCTATCCCGTAACAACAGCGTGACTGAGAAATAAACGACCCTCCAAATCCTGTGGCGGGCGTGGGAGCTGCGGAGCGCGTCGTTCAGGTGCGTGTCGGAGCCGATGATGGTGGGTCCAAAAGAATGAAGTGAAAGTAGGTCTGGCATGGAGAGTATCCAAACTAATCGCACACGATCGAGAACAAGATTGATTGCCGGCTAGGCACCCCCGCCATCGGAGCTCGTCGGGGGACATAGAGAGAAGAGATCGAGGCCCTGGCATCCTGTGTAGTTGAGAGAGGCGCCATGCTCGCAAAAGTAGAAACAAGCCGCTGATTTCGGTCGAGTTATAGCTGCAGCTGCTTGCTCGAGTGGGACTGAGAGTGACGAGATGATAGCGAGGTTGGTGAGGTTGGTAAGGGGAGGCTATTTACATAACCACGCATCCCGCGCCGAAGGAAGTGAGATCCTTCTTCTGAACAACGCATCCAGCACCGAAGGAAGTGAGATCCTTCTTCTGAACAACGCAGCCAGCACCGAAGGAGGTGAGATCCTTGCGTTGACGGGAGATGGCGGAGGGACCCATATTGATTGATTTGTTGGTAGAGGGGGTAGATATATTTGGAGTGAGGCAAATGGTTGGTTTGATGTGATTGTTTGTGGAAGGCTGTTGTGTTTGTGATGATGAGATGAAAAAGAGGAGGAAGGGGCGGATCGCAGCAGGATACTTATACTCGACTTCGAGATAGCCAGGGAGTGGCGAGGCGTATGAGGACTGCATTCCTGTGATTGTCCAAGCTTGAACAGTATTGGAAAGGGACGGCACGGCGTAAGGGGACAGTGCTTAAGACTTGAAAGAAGGAGAGATGACAGACGGTTCTGCAATGAATGGCAAACGCAAGCGATGGTGGGGAGAGAGAGGTCAGGAGGACTTACCGTGAAAGCGCCCTGCACTGGCAGGAACTGAACAGTCGTTGCAATAAACGACAAGTTCATGATCACAGGCAAAATGTGACTGTTCCTCGATAAAGAAGGAATAGAAGGAACAGAATAAACAATCGAGGCTCTTCGATTTTCGGATAAGGCTTAGGCTGCATTGCAGAATGCATTGGTTGGATGTCAGGGAGTGGGTTTTTTTGTTGTTATGGTTGTCGTTCGTGGTTGTCGTGGTTGAGAATCGCTTAGCCCCTTAGTATTGTTTCCCCTGCCAGACCCTTGAACCCCTAACCCCCTACTCCCCGCCCTTAGTATTGTTCCTCGCCTTACTATTGTTCTCCCTCGCCATATCGCCGCTAGAAACAGAGCGACATGATCGCCACTGCCAGAACATGGTTAACTGATCTCGCGATACCAGGTTGTCGGGATGCATAACGGCTTTACACTGGCCAGATCGTAAGACGTGGACAAGGGCATCGGCAAGGGCATCCCCATCGAGTGCATACATTCCCAAACCGGTGACGGCGATGCAAAGATGAAGGATGTAACGCTGACTGCCTTGAACAGCTCCCCTTGTCTGTCACCTCTGTCCCCTTGTCTGCCGTGCTGGCACGGTGTGAAATCACTCATGTGTCGAACGCCACTGGGAAGATGCATGGCAGATCTGATGGGGGTCCAAATCTCTCTAGGCTTCATAAGGGCAAGACTCAAGACTCTTCTCCTTTCATTCAGTGGGTTATGACAACGGTACGTAAGGGGAGGTGAAGTCTCACACGGTTCTCTACTCTCCTTGTTCTCTGTTGGCCTCACCAAGGCAAACCCACGCGAGACATCGAGGCCACGATCTGCGGATGCTCTCAGCTAGTCACATATTTCTCCGTCGCGGATAATGACCAGTGGCCAATGCTCCCGGTTAGCTGACCGGTCGATCAAGTAGATAACTGATCACTGTAGCATTCCTCGGAATGCTACAGCCGACTGCTCAGGCAATAAGCCGCCTATGAAGGATACTGTACCGCCCAGACAGCACGCACACATCGCATGCGTTGTTGACGAGGTCTCCACTCGGATGGGACGAGGAATGAGCTATGCCACCCCCTCTCGCCTGCTTACTATTGTCTGGCGGGTAACTCGAGACACGGGCTTTGATACAGACGCAGGTTTGCGGCAGGGACCAACGCGCGGCTTGGAAGATGCGACTGTAATGAGAAAGGTACGAGCCCCTTACACGGCGCTAACTGGGGCAACTGTGGTGTTCCGTGTCCAACAAAGGTATCATCACTCCACGGTGTGATTATACCTTTGTTGGGCACGGCAGAGTATCCAACTGAAGGGGTAGGGGCGGTGATCTGAACGTAGAGGTTGTTGTTGGAAACTGACACGTTTTGAACAGGAGAAAACGAGTAACCTTACCAGACATGACTCCAATGCAAGTTCACGCTTCCGGATAGATGCCTTCGGATTGTTGGTTTAGGGGGGCTCGAACAACACGGGCGAGGCAGAGTGAGTCAAATGCTCCCCTCGAAGTTTTGTTCTGAATTCGAGAACGTGGAAGGGAACGGAAAGGACCCCTGCCCAGCCGCTGCTTGGCTCCGAAGCATCGGCCAAAACGGAAAAGAACGCCTCAAACATTGCAAGTCCATGCGTTCCGATAGATGCCTTCGCTCTGTTGGTTTAGGGGCCGTCGAACAATGCGAGTGAGGCTGTGTAAGGCACTGTGAATCAAATGACCACTTCTCGGTTTTTTCAGAAATCGAGACATGGAAGGCAACTAGAAAGCCCCTAGCCAGCCGCTGCTCAACTTCGAGGCATCCCCCAGAACGCAAAGGAATGGCTCAATGGCTCAGATGCACCACGCAAAGCACTCGAGATAAGCCGTGAATTGGCATCATAATATATTCTATGTTCAGATTATCATACTGTCACCACCTAAAATCTACCGAATGATCTATTCAAGCTGTAATACTTATCGGTTGCTGCACTCTATCACTCTATTTCTCATTGACAAACGCCGTCGTCAACGTTCCGATGCCCGGCAGGATCTCAACAGAGAACTCATCGCCGTCGCGGAGATATTCCTTCGGGGTGAAGCCGTGGCCCACACCTGCTGGGGTACCTGTCAAGATGATCGTCCCTGGCTTCAATGTCGTTCCCTGCGAGAGGAAGCTCACGATCTTGGGGACGGAGAAGATCAGGTCGCTTTGGTCGATGTCAGTATCGATCATGTTTATATACTTCATCGACGGCCGACATTGAGAAGATTGGGAATGAGAATGGGGAACACTTACTCGGTCCCACAGTCTTGTAAGACTCGTCCGTTCTTCAGGCCGCGAACTCGGAGCTTGCTCACGTCGTATTCCTTGCTCGAGATCAGCACCGGACCTGTGTTCATTATCAGTCATAATCCATTGCTGTCGCGGTAAATATGTCGTTCAGTGTCATCATACCAATCGGACAAGCGCCATCAAAGCCCTTCGAGAAACACCACTGACTCTGCGCGAACTGAGCAGCGCGTGCCGAGATGTCGTTCGCCGCCGTATAGCCCAAGACATAGTCGAGCGCGTCGGCCTCCGAAACGTCCTTTGCGGCGCGACCAATGACAATAACGAGCTCAGACTCGAAGTCAGTGGTGTCGTCTCCAATCGTGGATTTGGGGATCGTGAAGGGCGTTGGCCAGGGGTCTGCTAGAGCAGTTTCCGGCTTGCTTTTGAGGGGGAAGATGAAGTTAGATCATATGCTCTTGCAATGCACGGCTGGGGATGGAAATGGGCTGCATACAGGAATAGGGTAGGCAGGGTCGGGAGCTCCATCTTGACTTCCTTCGCGTGCTGAGCATACTATTACTCCTATTAGTCTTCAATCCTCAATACACTCAAACGGACGAGTCCGACAGGTCACACACATTAAGCCCAACACATCGTATCGTGCCAACCTCCTCCTGCGCAAGCGGCGACAAAAGCCTTCCTATCGACTCCGTCTTCCCCGTCTTCGACCCCGGGCTAAGCGCAGACTTGCCACTGAAGATATCAACAAGGACTTCTTTCCCGGCGCGCAGGGCTGCTCCGACATCAATGCCTGCGTCGGCAGGCTGGCCGAGGAGGATGGCTGAGCTGTCTGCTTTGGGGATGAAGCGTACTAGACCTATTGCTTGTGTTAGAAATATTCAGGGGTGATACTTCTAGTTTTGTTTAGAGTACTTGCGATTAAATGAAGCTGCTGCCATCTTGAACTGTATGTGAAGCTTTGTGTTTGTAAGCTGGATGTATGGGACTCAAGCTGTTTGCTGTTATCGGAGAAGCACGGAAAATTTGTCGTTGCTAGATCTTTCACGGTAATAGTACGCTGAATAATATATATGAACTTGAGCCTCAAATAATCAAAATCGGAGCTTCATCTATAAACAACAGCTATCAATCCACAAACAGTACTCAATAGAAACCCCCCGATTCGGAGCCTAGCACGTGATTTCCCCCTCCCTAATCGGCTGACTAAGGGTGAGGGGTCCACCGGGAAAAGAGATACCCGGGCCCTGATACCCCGAAATGGCTCCCCACAACACGACAGGGATCCCCACAGTGGCTGTTGTGGAGAGCTAGGGGATTCGGAGGACGCTGTCTCTGGTGGTTGTCTTACATATCGCAGGTGCGTGGGGATGACGACGGTATGGACGGGGAATTGAGTCAAGTCGTGTCTACGCAGTACAGTGAGGCAGGCGCGATATCTTTGATGGGCAGAGATGCCGTGTGTGGGATGGGATTCCGATGCCGCAGCCCCTCCTTGACAGAGAGGCATGCAGAGAGGGCCGCGGCCTGAGCTAGACAGATGGCGTAATACAATATCTACCACTTCCTCTTCAAAACCACCTATACATACTTTGAGACCTATAGACGCCCTTGCAAAAGAAAGTCAACTGACCGGAATCTTCGAATATACTATCGCTTCGCCCTCCTACACCCCAGTCTCGAATTATCACTTAGCAATATGGCCGACGCAAACACTACCAAGCCCCTCGGCCCCTTCAAGCTGGTCACTGTCAACACGGCCCCCGAGCGCGCGAAGAGGCTTGTTGGGCGCGTGGTCGAGGATGTGAAGGCGGAGTACACGATTATTCACGCTGCTAATGCTGAGTGTACATCTCCCGCCCCCCTGGCTCTCCCATTAGCCCTCCCTTCTATGGGGTGATAAGCGCAACTGCTGACAAATGGACTAGCTATCGATGAAGTGAAGGCCTTGGTTGAGAAGATCCAGCCGGACGTTTTGGTAAGTCCCCTTTCCCCCAACTGGGCAGGGTGAGTGCTGACGAAAGCAGTTCTGCGCATCGATGTGGACACCAGAG
Organism: Pseudogymnoascus sp. VKM F-4518 (FW-2643); assembly: GCA_000750925.1. NCBI lineage: Eukaryota > Fungi > Ascomycota > Leotiomycetes > Thelebolales > Thelebolaceae > Pseudogymnoascus > Pseudogymnoascus sp. VKM F-4518 (FW-2643). Next base: position 44,565 of record JPKC01002638.1, read on the forward strand.
GAGAGTGCTAGAATCCTAGCGATTGCACAGGAGACGAAGCCCGGGATAAGGACGATGGCGCTGCCGCAGGGATTGCAGGTCGAGAAGGGCCCGGATGCGGTGGTGGAGTATATTATTGAGAAGTGGCCGGGTTTGGTTGGGGCATGAAGGGGGTGCGAGGGCTGTGTATATAAATAGCTGGGGAGCATTGGTGGTGTTGATTATAGATATTTGGGCGGATAGATGGCCTTCAAATTGCAGATATATATTTTGTATATGTTTATATTCCCATTATAAATGCACGTATGATAATGCTAGCTATGTACAACCATTTTTATTCCAGAATCTACTCATGGCAAAGCGCAATCCACTGATCCATAACAACCTCCATATCAATCGAAATCCCCCACTGCGACGTCAAGCACCGAAACAGCTTCTGCATCGAATTCAGCTCATACATCAAATTCCTCGTCGCTCCCCCCACCCCAAACATCGACGGATGCTCCCCCATCACAAACCGCTTCGTCTCCGAACTCACACTCGCCACCGCCAGCCCCGTCATCGCCACCGCCGTATCGTCAGCCTGCGACACCAGGTACTTCCAATCCACCACACTCGGCAGATTCACCTGCGCGATTCCCGCCAGCGCAAAGACACTAAATATCGTCGCCGCCGAGAACAGACAGCTCGGAATGTGGATTACGTGCGCCCGTCCCCGTGGCAGCTGCTCAACCATCTCTTGGATCGCGATGGCGTGCAAAAGCGCTCTGAGGGCATCCTCGGAGCTAGCCCACTTGACGAGGTCAAGGCCGGGGATAGCGGCTTGGTTGCCGCCCCAGACGTGTTGTGGGATGGAGTAGCGCGCGCAGATGTGCCGGCAGAGGAGGGAGGAGTCGATGCATGCGTTGAGGCAGGTAGTGTGCCATTGGAGTAGGATCTCGAGGGTGTCGGCGCTGGGGAGGTGTGTGCTGGCTGTGATCCAGGTGTAGACCTGGAGGAGGGCGGTGCGGACTTCGGGTTTGGCGGGGACGCCGACGATGGCGTGGTCGTCGGTGCAGTCGGAGACGAGGGATTGGAGGCCTTCGAGGATGACGCGGAAGGAGAAGGCGGTGAATGTGAGGTTTGTGGGGGGTGGTTCTTGGAGGGAGAAGAGCGAGGAGAAGATGCTGCGGAAAGTGGGTGGGTTTGGGTTTTCCGAGTGCATGCAGTTCAGCCAGGCCAGGCTTGTGCTGGCTTCGAAGGCTGGTTCGCTGCTGGGAATGTTTAGGGAATTGGCGGCATGCCGAACTGAAGTTGGCCTTCCAGACATGCGCGCAGTAAGTCCATCTAGCACGTAATGACCTAGTAGTGCACGTTGTTGGATATCTCTGGCTGTCCATATCCTCCATTGCTGGTCTATCGTTGATTCTGACGCATTAAGCGGTGGCAGATTAGTTACGGGATATGGTGGGCTATCAAACATTCCGCAGTGTCTGGCCCAGAAGAAGCCGATAGCATGGAATGCCTGACTTGTGGTTCGGATGTCTCTGTTCTATAGATGATGTATGAGTCTCCTGTCTTGTAGCGCTGATTCGAGTTAAATACCTTTGATAATGTACCATACACTTGCCCCAATAATGAGGTCAGCACAAGCTGTACCCCTTTACAAGAGTCATACGGTCCACGATGTGTAATTAATGTTTCCCACTGTTATATTATTAGGTCCGCGCGAGCATTATGGCACTTGTTATGGAAATAGGAAGAACTTTACATTTGTGGCAACAGCAATATGTGACAGCCGCCATAAGGCCTCGCCCTATTTATTGTTAGTAGTGAAAGTAGCTGGACCGTGGAATTCATGTTTACCTTCGCAATCGAATCTTTGGGGCCGAGATATAAGGACCCAATCGCCATAGCATTGAGCAATAACGGCTGCGTACTCTCTCGGAATACAAATGTTGCACGGTGCAAGACAGGGAACGTTGGGATGAAACGGACGAAAAACATATGGAGGCATTCATCTAGGAAAACAGAAGTGATAGAAGTAGCTTCTATTGCCGCTGTCACACTTGAAGACTGGCCGTTCGTTAGTTATTAAAATGGAGCAGGAGGTATTCGAGAGCATACTAAGTTAGAAACCATTTTACTGACATCGTGCACAGCACGATGACTTCCGCCAGATGGAATAGCACTAATAGCCGGCCCGCGGTCGTCAAACGAGTCTGGAGACTTGAAGTTGTTGCTCTGGTTGTCACAGATATCGCTACTAGCCTGCTGGACACCAGGCAAGAACGGCAGCGTACCCAGAGGCATCTGCCACTGGTTCGCCGTATCCATCGACATGATCGTCTGAAATAACGTTTCCGAATCGGGCCATATCAGATCACATCCGATCTCTGGGGCCTGGAGCATATCTGGAACATCCGAGTTCATAGACTGCTGCTCCATCCAAGTTTGCTCTGGCGTTCCGCCATCTGCACTGGGTGCAGCTCTCCCAACCTCGGCGTTCATGATCTGAGACATAGACGCTGGAGGCATCGGCGCCTGAGTGGCGGCGGTTGATGCAGGGGATGCATATTCGGCGCCTTCCTTACGAGTATGCAGTCTCTCGTGGCGAATCAAGGCGTCCTGGCGCGCAAAGGGTCTTTTGCAGTCTGCGCATACGAAGGGGCGAGATCCAGTATCTTTGCGTTCATTTGTCAGCCGCGAGCAAAGGGGGATTGCATGTCCCAATTGCTAAGAATTGAGGACTGGATGCAAGGGAACAGCGTGTAGTTCTTACGGCAGCGTTCATGTCTCTAAGTGACCTATTAATAATTGATTCGAGGCGCAGCGCCAGTTGTAACTTACCCTTAGATGTTCTCCCTTGGAGAATGTCTTTCGGCAGTATCTACATTCCATCCTCGGTGTTGCCGGCTCGTTTCAAAATGGTGGTTTTTCGGGGTAACAAACAGCGTGGTCGTTGCCGTCGTCTGCTGCCGCCGCATCAGTCAGCAGCTAAGGACGACTTATAAACATCATAATGGGGCAAAAAAGTGGCGTCGTCGGGCTTGGTCTTCTTGGTTTTAAGCCTTGCCCAGATGAAGCACAGTCCTCTAGTGGTTAAAACAGGTTAGCCGAGGATCTACCGGTTTGATGTAGCTGGGCGCGCGGCCAGGGGCTCGGTGCCCATAAATAGATGCCGAAAAGAATGTCTGACCGGCGACTGGAGTTTTAAAATTTCCTCAACCCCTAAGCTAGGTGGAATGAGACTTTAGAATACAGAGTAAAACACAGAGTTCTCCGCGGCGGACTTTGAAGATTGCGCGGCCATACTTTTCCCACTTTCCCACTTTTCCCCGTGGAATTGCATTGAGTTGCATTGTGGGGAAGGTTGTGGAGATGGGTGTCCCCCATTATTGTGAGGGGAAGCCTTAGTAGCTTAGATTTGCGTGGGGAAACGGCGATGAAGCGTGCGGGGATTCCTCCCATTGGCCGTAAACGGTCATGGTCCCCCGTTCGACATGGTACAAGGTTATCATATTAGCTCGGGTCTTGACGCCGCAAGAAACGGTAGATGAGCGTTAAGAGGAGCTGTTGGCACCTGCTTACTATAGATCACCCATTACCCATCTCTCGTGCTTTTTTATAGTCCTTATATTTTTTCTAATAGGTTGCAGCTTCACACGACCTGTTCCATAACCCCTTGCTACAGTTACTACCAGGAGATCCCGTTGAAACTTCAATCGAAGCAACTATCTGTGTTTGTTTGTATTTTCTAAGCTTATATTGCACTGCGAGCCATGGCGACCTCAACAGAGGAAAAAGGTCCAGGCCAAACGCCCGATGGACTGCCCAGCAATGGCAACGGGCCAGGGAAACCCAGCGCCGAGCATAGTGAGGACATGGAACCAACGGGAGAGCGTGCCGCCTATGTGCACCCCGAAACCACAGATGCACTTTCTGCAGAGCATCGGGAATACCTGCTGCAATGCCACTGCACCCTGGAGCTGGATCCAATTCCAGCAATGGGCGATACAGACCCCTATAACTGGACCTCGAGGAAGGTATGCTGCTCTTTACTCCTATGAATGCTTCTAGCCGGGCTAACTCGGGTGCCACTTTACAGAAAATTATCAATCTCATTCTGGTTGCGTTCCACGCTTGCATGTCGACGTTCACTGCGGCCTCCATCATTCCTGCCTATCAAACTATGGCAATAGATCTGGGCAGGCCGCTCCAGGACATCACGTACCTCACATCTCTCCAGATCGCCATTCTTGGGGTAGCACCGCTCATCTGGAAGCCGATCTCGCATCGCTATGGACGGCGCCCCATCTTCCTACTCTCTCTCATCTGCAGCTTGGTAGGCAATATCGGCTGCGCGAAGAGCCCAGACTATAACTCGATGTCTGTTTGCAGAGCCATTGTTGCATTCTTCATCAGTCCTCCGGCAGCCATCGGCAGCGCCGTTGTCACGGAGACATTCTTCAAGAAGGAGCGTGCCCGGTACATGGGCATCTGGACTCTGCTAGTCACCATCGGCGTCCCCCTCTCACCCTTCATCTTCGGCTTCGTTGCAGAACGCGTCGGCTACAGATGGATCTACTGGATTCTCGCGATAGCAAGTCACCAATTCAACCCCCAACTCTCCTCTCTAACCTCGTGCAACAGATCAACGGCGTCCAATTCATCCTCTACCTCTTCCTCGGCCCCGAAACCCGCTACATCCGCACGGGAGTCACACGCCACGGCTCCGACTTCAAGCAAGAGTACCTCCAATTCAGCCGCATCGACCCCTCCCCCATCAGCGCCTACGAGTTCATCCAGCCCCTCTTCCTCAGCCGCAAGCTCTGCATCCTCCTCCCCGCCATCGCCTACGCCATGACCTTCCTCTTCTGCAGCGTCCTCGTCACCGTCGAGCTTCCCCAGCTCTTCGGCGAGAAATTCCACTTCAACGAGCAGCAGCTCGGCCTCCAGTTCCTTGGCATCATCGTCGGCTCCGTCATCGGCGAGCAGCTCGGTGGCATCCTGTCGGACACATGGATGAACCGCCGCGCGAAGAAGATCGGCCGTGCGCCGGCGCCGGAGTTCAGACTGTGGCTCAGCTACTCGGGCTTCGCGCTCGCGATCATCGGGATGGTGGTCTTCCTGGTTCGCACGGCGCAGGCGCCAGACTTGCATTGGAATATCACGCCTATAATCGGGATCGCATTTGCTGGCGCTGGGAACCAGATCATTACCACCGTGCTTATCACTTATGCCGTCGACTGCCATCCACAGGAGTCGGCGAGCATTGGCGTCTACATCACGTTTGTGCGCCAAGTGTGGGGGTTTATTGGGCCCTTCTGGTATGTAGTCTCTCTATCCATAGCATCTTTCTCGTAGGCCCCTAGATTCAAGACGTATTTTCGGATCGAAGAAGAGCCCAGCTAATATCAGTACCTTTAGGTTCCCAGCTATGTTCGAGAACGTCGGCGTAGCTGCCAGCGCCGCTGTTGCCGTGGCGCTCATAGTGGGCGTGGGTGTTCTTCCCGTAATGCTGGCTCATTGGCGCGGTCCTTCGTTCAGGAAGAGCGGGAATGAGGAGGATATTGCGCCGCAGGGACGAGAGATCTCAAAGGCTTAAGGAGGCGGGGGTAGTTGGTGTTTGTGTCGCGGCGAGCCATGTCGCTTGTTCACATGCTTACTTTATCTCCATATGTGCAGTATATCAGCAGGCTGTAGGCACTATTTTCTTTGATTGATTGAAGGCTTACTGTTGTTTTTGGGTAATTTGGTCTTGTTCGTCTTGCTTGGATACCCCGCATTTTGAACACCTTGGCTCATGATGAGTTTCTAAGGCGGGTAGTTGATGCCTCGAACCTATTTTTATATATAGCGCTATATAGCAGATTTGTTGTTGAGGTTATGCAACTTACTCTCTAATCTGTAGCAATATCGTTTAAAATATGCAATTGGAATCGTCACTCACAGCATTAGCCTAGCCATACTATGCTGCAAAAATCTTGACTTTAATGCTTTGTACATTGGCAACTGATCCTATCCAAGACCACCGCAACCACTCCTACATCTTCCCAAACTCCTCCTCAAATACCCCCTTCGCAACCTCCATACAATCAAACCCATAAATCGTCTTCTGCACCTGCGCATCCGCCCACTTATCCGGCACCGCCTTCCCCTCCTTAAACGCCCTATCGCGCTCCTCCTTCGCCTTCCCTTCTCCCAAATGCATCGCCCTTCCCGACGCCGCCGCAAGCTCAACCAGCATCTCCGCCCGCTCCTTCCGCACCCCCTCATACACCCTCAGCGCCTTATTAATGCTCTCCGGGCTCCCATCCGGCAGCAGCGCTAGCACCTCCCCCAGCACGCCCGCGTCCTCAATCGCCTGCGCGGCGCCTTGGTTCATATGCGGCAGCGTCGGGTGGCACGCATCGCCCACCAGGGCGACGGATCCGTGGACCCAGGTCGGGAGGGGGGAGTGCACGCGGAGTTTCCACTCGCAGACCTCGCCTTCGGGAACGAGACTCAGCATGCGCTGGACGAGGGGGCAGAAGTCGGCGAAGACGCCGAGCATAGCTGATTTCGAGCCCTTGGTGGTGTAAGTCTCGGAGGGTGCGGCGGCGAAGTTGGTGTCGGGCTGTGTGGTGGAGAGGTTGTAGATGTTGTTCCCGGAGACGGGGTAGGCGATGATGTGTCGCTTTTCGCCGACCCAGCGGGTGGCGCGCTGGCCGTTGATGAGGGCGAGGAGCTCGGGGTCGTCTTGCATTTGCTCGCGTGTTAGCATGATGCGGTAGGCGGCTTGCTTTGTGTCTATGATCTCTGCGGTGACTCCTATGCGTTTGAGCATTTCGACTCGGGTTGTGCTCTTGACTCCGTCAGAGGAGAGGAGGATGTCAGCCTCCACCGTATAAGGCTCTCCATCTCGTGGCATGGCTGTGAAGATCGGCTTTGGAGAGAACGATGTCACCCCTCCCATGACTGTGGAAAAGTGGAATTTGATGCTTTTCTCGCGCTTACAACCGTTGTACAGAGCACCTGCTAAGGAAGCCCTGTGGCCGACCGAGTGGTAATAGCCGTAAGTCTTGTAGACATGATCCAATGACACATGTCCCAACTCAGTATCTGTTGCGCCCTCTATTGAAGTCAGCATAAGATATTGCATGAGGAAATGTGTAGCACCCACGCCTAATGCTTGTTTCTTTAAGAATGACAGCTTCTTTTTCCACCTCCTCCCACACACCAAGCCTATCGAGAATCCGCACCATATTAGGAGCGAGTTGGATACCAGCGCCAACAAACCCGAGGTTTGAGGCCGTCTCGAACATTTCAATATCTTGGAAACCTTTCTTGGCTAATGCCAGGGCGCAAGCCAGTCCGCCCATGCCTGTGAAGTGAACCAGTCAGCCAATGCCACATGCAAAGTCCGACAGTAAGAATTGGTTCCATACCGGCGCCGATGATGCATATCTTCAACTTTTTTACTTCGTCCGCCATTTTGACTCTGATCTTATGTGACTGCTGTACGAGTCGTGTTTAGAACTGATAACTTTGATACTTGACAAGGCTTTCAACAATTGAAGGTCGATGGCATAGCAGATAAGGGTAGATTCGAGGCTGCTTGAGTTGGAATTACTTAGAATAAATACATTCTTCAAAGATGCAGAAGTTAGAAAAGTTCACAGTACCGCTATCGCCTTCACGTTTATCCCCATTCCGATACCGATACCATTCCCCATCCGCAGATCAATGAGGAGACTGCAGAGGAGTTCCGATACATCGGCGTCATACCTTGTGGGATACTGTGGCTGAGGGGCAGTGGAAGGTGTGGAGGGGTTCCCGGGTAATGGATTTCCCGTCGACCACCACAGCCACCACATCGACGAGTTCAATACTCGGGAAGGATCAATTGTGTACCGAGGCCGTGATCCCCACAACTTGACTGTTTTTGTAAAGCATGGGTCTGCATATATTGCGTGGGGAGATATCGGGGTTATTGGGGTCTAGTCTTTATTAAAGTGGTGTGTGGGATATCTTGCAAGTGGTTGTGGGGATGGTACCTTCAAACCCCACGTTTGCCGTCCTCTCCTTTGGCTTACTCGGATACAGGTGGCCAGGCCCGACAGCTATACCGCATGCTTTGGTCTCATAAGAGGTCATAGCTCCAAGGGAGATTGTAAGATTATTGTTATATAGACGATGGGAAAATACCAAACACGCCTATACTGAGTTGGTCAATGTCGAATACGTGTTAAATGTCTACCTGATCGTTCTTGCATGTCTTCATTTCTTGGAAAAATCCATCCTCAGTTGCTATGGGCTCAAAGGACGGCATAGTAGGGGGGAAAGGTCCCGCGGGGTTTCGCCAGTACATTCCAGACCTTAACACGCTGCGTTTCCAAACCGCAAAGGTTCAGGATTGTTACCAATATGCGGAGAACTTCCAGGAATCGCACAACCCACCTTGGCTTTACGATCTAACCCAGACGTGGCAGGAGCTGTTGCGGGAACCATATAAGGGACTGACAACAGATGGTTTGCCTTCCCTCTTAATCCCTTCTCAGGGGCCTATTATTGATTCGAAGACAGGAAATATAATCCCGAATTTGTTCCAGCCACAGGATGAAGGCGTGCCAATCGAGTCTATCGTAGCCGCAGTAGACAAAGTCTTTGACCAGATCAGCTCAGAGCAGAAAGAGGAGGTATCCTTTCCCTTGAACGCCAAAGAATGGCGAGCATGGTCAAACCCAGAGATACTCCTGCGGCCACTCGGGCTCCGGCTCGAGGAGCTAGATGCCAGAGTCGCAGCCTCTGTCCTCGATGTTCTCAAGGCGACCTTTTCCACAGAGGGGTATGAAAAGGCCCTGGCAGCTATGCGCATTAACCAGTATCTTGGGCAAATATGCGAACTTCCCAAGATCATGAACGAACTCTCCTACAACTTCCTCGTCTTCGGCACCCCGTCCAAAGACAAACCCTGGGGCTGGTCCCTATATGGACATCACCTCTGTCTGAACGTCTTCCTCCACGGCCGCCAAATCGTCATATCCCCAACTTTCACCGGCGCCGAGCCAAATATGATAGACGACGGCCCCTTCGCGGGCACGGAGATCCTTCACGACGAGGGAAACCTGGGCCTTAAGCTCATGCAGAGCCTCCCCGGCCCGTCCCAGGAGAAAGCACAGATCTTCAAGCTCCTCCGGGACCCCGCAATGCTTCAGTCAGGCGACTTGGCGAAAGACCGCTGGAACCCAGACGACCAGCGCCACGTTTGCGGGGCCTTCCGCGACAATCGCATTGTTCCTCTTGAGGGGATCTCTGTGGCTAGCTTCACGGCGGAGCAGAAGCAGCTTATCCTCGACATCGCCTATCACTTTGTGCTATATTTACCCGATACGGCTCGAAAGCTCCGACTGAAGCAGGTCGCCGACCATCTCGACGAGACGTATTTTTGTTGGATTGGCAGGTGGGGCAACGACGATGCATTCTATTACCGCATCCAGAGCTCGGTTATCATTATGGAGTTCGATCATCACTCGGGTGTCTTCTTATCAAATAGCCAACCCGAGAAATTCCACGTCCACACGATTTTGCGCACGCCGAACGCGGGCGATTATGGGGCGGGATTGAGGTCGAAGGAGGATATGGTAGAGTAACATGGTGTAGGCTCGTGGGATTATGAAGTCTCAGTAGGAATAATTATAGATACAGCGGTGATGGCGAGCAAGTGATCGCCATCATCTTTCCACCTTCTTAGTGGGGCTTCTAGACATTTTAGGAAGTAAATGAAACCATGGACCAATGCCATGCTTGCGCAATCTCACATACATGCATGCGCCACATCCACATCGCCAAGGGTCTTGTCAGATCTAGCAGGGATTATTGCGATTCACTTCCTCAGTGAGTAAGTGTTGGTGGATATAAAACTGAGCTGAGCGCAAGACTGTAACACTGTGCCTATCGGCGCCGTGAGAGCAGAAACGAAGGATTCCACAACCATGCCATCCCCCTGAATGCTTGATGGCCCGCTGCCACCAGCGGCTTCTTCCCCAAGAGACCAGAGCGGGGGTCTTTTTAGCCTTGTGAAAGCTTGCTTGTCAGGCAGCCATGTCTATCCTACTCTTTCTGTTGTCAGAAACTCTTCCTCTTTTCGCCACGTTACTCACGCGTCGCCTTGCAACCTATCTCCGCATATGAGACCCCATCGGCCGGTATTCAAACCGTGACAGTGTGATTACACGCCAGCAACCCGTATATGAGAAGTCGCCATGGCCCCGAATGAATACCCGGCCAGCGAAGGTCTGCAGTTTGTTCCGGCGCACGATGGGCTCCAGGTTGTGCCGGCGCAACCAGGTCTAGAGGTTGCGCACAGTGGTGGATTGGAAAAAATAGACAAAGCAGGAAATCCGGCGTACCAAGGCATCGAGGTTGCGCCCGCCGATGGATTAGAGGGAGTCCAGCCGGCTCGTGCCGCGACTTACTGCGGGTTGAGAAAGCGCACATTCGCCATCGTTGCCGGCATCATACTCTTGGTTGTCATTGTAGCCGCGGTCGTTGGTGGAGTTGTTGGTTCGAGGCATTCAACAAGCAACACGAAGTGAGTGGCTCCAATTCCGATAGACCCTCAGCTCCCCATTCTGCTATCACCACCCTCGCAAAGAGATCAATGATTTTAACACGCCTATAGTTCATCCCCGGACAACCCTGCCGTCTCCGATTCAACAAGCACTGGCACTTCTCCCACAAAGACAGGTATTTCTCCCTCGGGCATTGGCTCTCTCCAATCAACCATTAAAGCACCCCCGTTAACCAAGCCCCTCATCATCAGCTTCCCAGACAACAACCAGCTCTCATTCAACAACTACCACTTCCACCGGGCCCATCCCAACCACCCCTTTGGCTGTAGACTGCCCCGCCATAAACGCAACCTCCCGCGCCATCAAAAGCTCTAAAAGCGAGAAAGCCTATGACTTCGACCTTTACTGCAACTCCAACTTCGCTCCCGGTAAGGACACCGGCCACATAAACGCTACCAGCCTCAACGACTGCGTCGAGGGTTGTATCAACCTGATAGAACTCGGGGCCCCATGCGTCGGTGTCGTGTGGGACTCGATCTTGAACCTAGCCATAGGGTACAATTGCTTCTTCAAGGATAGCACGGAGGGGGGGCTTCTGTTTAAGAGTGATTATGTAACGCACCCGGCCGCGGCGATATATCAAGCCAAGGGGGGGACTTACGATTGAGGATGCCTGTCCAATGCACCCGGCGGCGGTGCTATGGAGCAGTAGAGGAGTAGCTTAATACTGATATATTAGCGTTGGGATACCATTTTATAAACTTAGAAAGGCAGTTAATGGAATTCAAATCTGCGGGTCTCCGGCTGTCTATGGAATGGTACCAGGGGAGCAGTGTCCGGTGCCATCTGCTGTGCTGTGATTTCGATCTCAGCGAGTCAACTGTGCCATTTGTCGCCAACTATCAGCCATCTCACTATGATTCAGGCTAAATAAGGGTATCGTCTCTATCCTAAGGCCACCACCACAGCAATGGCCTCAGGATAAGAGCATGACGCTTTGGCCTGTAGTGTATATTAAAGCCGATAACAGCACAAGTGGGGTTGCCAAAACGCCACAATACATGAGAGTATACGAACTATGCGAACAGCACCGTATTCGTTCCATAAGGCTACGTCCGAGCCGTATTCAGAAAGTGAATGACGGGAAGAGTTTATGCGCATTAACATGGCGGAGAACGTATTCACATTCCTCACAGCACCGATCGGGTTTGCCACCGTACTGTTACTCCGTGGCCGTGTTGAAGGATCCTTCGACATGGGCTTAGCGCTTGACATCCCCGCAGCAGGCAAAGTTTGCCACCGAGATATAAGTTACGCGCGAGTTGCGCGAGTTGCGCGAGCTGCGCGAGCTGCGCGGCTGACGGATGGGCGGTAGTGAGACTGCTTGGACATTGCTTACACGACACTGTCGGTGTCGTCTTTGTTGGCTCAATGGCCCAGACTAACGTCCCGTCCCGCCACCGAGAGACATGCATGCAGAAGCAGGCCTATCATGACGACCGTGCCGTAAGCACTCTGTATCGGGCCTGCTGCAGACCTCATCCAGCCATAAGGCTGTGCTGTTTCGTGGGTTTACCCATCATGGTCCGAGGCATTTAATGGCACGGCCAATGCTTGATTCCCATGTCGTAATCCATTAGCCCACTGCTGCCTGCCAGGGCGCTCTGTCCCATTGAGATGTTGAAGCGGGAAGTAATTCGCTGACACAAAGGAGGAGCACGAGACTGGTAGAAAAAACTGACAATGCAGGAACAAGCAGCTATCAGTAAGCTTGACCGAAGCAAGGCTGCTGAAGCGATTGGAGATCAGGTCTTGAATGTCTCTCTGACACGAGATTTCGGGTTTATGGGTGCTCGTGAGCATCAAAACGGGCCGGATGAATGAGATGGCACTTGGACATCGTCAAAAACAGCGGGTTCAGCACATAGCACGGGAATGAGCCGGGCCTACGGGGTTTTCCAGCAACCCCGAGGGAATAAGAGTATTTCTTGAATCTTGGCCGCTTTTCGACTCCATTGTACTGTACGTACTGGATCAATAATTGTAAAATGGACAGGAATGATAGGTGCGCCACGCCAGCTTACTGTGGCTGGTGCGAGGTTTTACCCCAACCACAATCAGCCACAGCCAATTGCGTTCGGCGCGGGATGAAGGATGGAGGTTAAAACTTCATCATTCGAAGGATCAAGGCTTCAGCTGGCTGCTAGGGCACCGACGGGGGCCTAGAATCAAATTTCCCATCCTTTTTTCATGGCTGTTTTTGTTATCGGGGGAGGGATTGGGGAAGAGTTTCCGTGGGATCTAGCCTTGCTACCCGCACAGCCTCCCCGCAACACAAGGTCCCCCGTCATCCTGTCAGTCAACAGCACCATGGGAGTGCAAAACTTGCCATATCACGCCCAACAAATGGAATGCAGACCTGGGTTCGGCCATCCGGTCAATCATTTAGTCGCTTTTCATTACGTGGGCGTCATTTCAAGGTTTGATCCGAAGGATTTCCAGTGATTCCAGCCAGCGACGCGGGGCAGCCTTGCGCAGCCTTTCAGAGGACCCGATCGTATATGCAATGCAGGCAGCTTTGGAGGATTCGGAGCTCTGAATAAATAAATACCATCATCTCCCCCTCATCTCTTTTAATTCCCCCCCCCCTTCTCAGTTGCTACCCACCTATTACCAGCTACTAACCTCTCACCAAATCGACCCCGAGCCTGTTCGACGGCATCAAATCGTTGAAGCTCCCAAGTCTAGCCTTGCACCACAAAGGCTCACCACCCACTTCAAATACCGGCACAGGACCTGAGCCTGTTCATACATTCTATCCGCCAGCAGTTTCGACTTCAAATATGCCGGGATACGAGAGCGACGAGTCAATGAGACCGCTCACGCCAGGCCTGAGGTGAGCTTGATACCACGGCAGGCAGATCAGACTGGCCACTTGCTAACCAAACCCAGTGAGACTCACTCTATGCAGGCGTCTGCCTGCAGCTCCGAAGACCGAAACTCCAGCCCAGAGCGAAACCCGAAAAGAAGACGCACATTTTACGCATCTGAGCCACGGCTCAATGGTGATAGCACCCATACGGCGTCTGCCGCCAGTCCGCCGGGGCATCCAACAGCTTCCGCATTCGTCCCTCGCTCTCCAGTTCGAAGCTGGACTACGCCAATCCCTAGCTCGCTTCGATCGAGTGTGCCGACTCCTGGCTTACCTTGTTCGACCATACCAGCTGCCGGCTTACCCTTCTCGATACAGACGCCAGGTTCGCCGCGTTCATTCGGCGAAAGCCGTGAGTTCATTTCTTTGATGATTTCAAGAGGCATGCTCTACAACATGGGTCGCCCACCAACGGCCCTGGCCTTGGCTGCGGAGCGTTACTCGCGCGTGCCTGCGTTCCCCAGGATACGCATCCTCGACTGGAGACTGAGGTTGAATTCATGGCCGGGGGGGTCCAGGAGTCAGACAGGTGCGGAGATGGATACGTGCGTAGAGACACTGAGGAGGACGCTGTCGAGTACGTGGTAGAATTCCAGCTTGGTTGAGGTAGCCAGGTATTACCGGACACTGAAGTCGGTTGCATGACAACCTTCTCTTTTGGCATTTTGGTCAAAAGATCCACGCCGGCATCGATATGGATGAGGCACACGATGCATGGTTGTTGAAGCTTGTCTCCTACATTCGTTATCTTTTCTAGTCAAAGGATGCACGCCCCGTCGATAGAGATGAGGCAGATGAGGCAGTATTGCCAGAAGATCATCTCTTACACTCGTTATCCTTTCCGGTGGAGATGAACCAGTTGGCGTCCTCCCTTACCTAAGGCACACGGGTCAGGATTGTTAGAAGCCCTTCTCTTACAGTTGTTATATTTTCTTGTGAAGATAAAGCGTTTTTCTTTCTCATCTGCTCAAGGGCACATGATGCAGGATTGTTGGAAGCCTGTTTCTCACAGTCGTTATCTTCTCTGGCGAAAGGGAAGCCTTAAGCGTTGTCTATTTCCTGTCATACCATAACATTCGTTTCTGTATCCAATTCCCTCATTGGCCTTAAGCTTTATTTGGGCATTTTCCGGTTTCAAGGAGTATTGTTGTTTTCAGAGGACCACTTGGTTGTCAAAAAGTGTCTTATAAATTAAGTCACGTGGTGGTTGTCACGTGATTATGGTATGCTGAATCTGGTTGGAATCACTTCAAAAGCAGGAAGGCGAATGTAATGGATGAGCTTCTAGAAACATCTTAAAAAGTATTGTGGTAGAATATTAGCGATTAAAAGTCTATCTGCATATCAAGTGACACAAAGCTATTTCAAAGCAGAAAAGCACAAAGCGTGATTCAAAAAATAATAAAAGACTGAATAATAATCAATCAGGCTCTGCCTGCCTGCACCATTTTCAAAAAAGTAGCCACGCACCATCTCGTTGCCTGGTACTCAACCTTGGGCCACATTTCACCACTACCGACTAATCCGCACTGGCCAGCTCTCATAATCGCCCTGGAACTCTGTCGAATCCGGAGGATAGCGGCGGCAAGCCTCAGAGTCAGTTCATTTAAGCGAGGCTACGGTACCTATCACCGAAGCTTGGGCTGCTTCTGTACCTTGATCAACATCATCATAACTTGGACACTTTACAACTCCAACAACCATCGTCCTTACTCTCAACCATCACACTTCTTATTGTCTGTGACATATCATCACAACTGTTACGTGCAGTCACAGACCTAATATCTTGCTTCTTTACTCGAACGATACGTTCATAACTCCGCAAGGCCATCCTGCTCATACCACTTGTCTATCGCCAGATCTGAGCTCGCATCATCACGATGTCTGCCGAACCAGACTATGTCAGCAAGAAGAAGGTTAACTTGAAGTGAGTTTACTTGTGAGATCGAGCTTCATGGCAAGTCAGTTTACTGACTACTTCCACAGCGATGCTTCTGGCGCAGAACACAAAGATGTAAGCATATAACGCCACCGTACGATCTGGCCGGCCCATGGCGGATACTGACAGTTCCCAGGCCGACGATACTGCAACTGCTATTCTCAAGAAGAAGAAGAAGCCAAACTCGTTGATGTAAGCCAAACCATACGGACTCATTGACATCCTCATACTGATATTTGTGACAAACAGGGTTACCGATGCCGTCAATGATGACAACTCTATTATTGCCCTCTCCAACAACACCATGGAGATATTAGGCTTATTCCGTGGCGACACCGTCTTGGTTAAGGGAAAGAAGCGCAAGGATACTGTCCTGATCGTTCTGGCCGATGACGAGCTCGATGATGGAAGTGCACGTATCAACCGTGTTGTCAGGCATAACCTCCGCGTAAAGCACGGAGATATGATTACCGTACACCCGTGTCCGGATATCAAATACGTACGTCAGGAAAGCCTACAATGATCGTATGATTATGCTAACAGTTTCTTAGGCCAAGCGCATTGCAGTTCTTCCAATTGCCGATACCGTCGAGGGCCTTACTGGCTCCCTATTCGATGTTTTCCTCGCACCATACTTCCGTGAATCATACAGGCCGGTACGCCAAGGCGATCTCTTCATGGTCCGCGGTGGCATGAGACAAGTCGAATTTAAGGTAGTCGAGGTGGACCCACCGGAGTACGGAGTTGTTGCACAAGATACAGTCATTCACTGCGAGGGCGAGCCAATTCAACGTGAGGATGAGGAGGGCAACCTCAACGAGGTCGGCTACGATGATATTGGTGGCTGCAGAAAGCAAATGGCACAGATCCGTGAGATGGTTGAGCTTCCTCTCAGACATCCACAGCTGTTCAAGTCGATCGGTATCAAGCCACCTCGTGGTGTTCTCATGTTTGGTCCTCCCGGTACTGGTAAGACTCTCATGGCGAGAGCAGTTGCCAACGAGACTGGTGCATTTTTCTTCTTGATCAACGGTCCGGAGATTATGTCCAAGATGGCCGGAGAGTCTGAGTCGAATTTACGCAAGGCATTCGAGGAGGCCGAGAAGAACTCCCCCGCAATCATCTTCATCGACGAGATCGATTCTATTGCGCCAAAGCGTGACAAGACTAACGGAGAGGTTGAGCGCCGTGTCGTTTCTCAGCTGCTCACCTTGATGGATGGCATGAAGGCTAGATCCAATGTCGTTGTCATGGCTGCAACCAACAGGCCCAACTCCATCGATCCTGCTCTTCGTCGCTTCGGTCGCTTCGATCGCGAGGTTGATATCGGTATCCCTGACCCAACTGGCCGTCTCGAGATTCTGCAAATCCACACCAAGAACATGAAGTTGGGTGATGACGTTGATCTTGAGCAGATCGCATCCGAGACTCACGGATATGTCGGTTCCGATATTGCGTCTCTCTGCTCTGAGGCTGCCATGCAGCAAATTCGTGAGAAGATGGATCTCATCGATCTTGATGAGGAGACCATCGATGCCGAGGTTCTCGACTCCCTCGGAGTCACCATGGACAACTTCCGCTTCGCCCTTGGCGTCTCCAACCCATCCGCTCTTCGCGAGGTTGCCGTTGTCGAGGTACCAAATGTTCGCTGGGACGACATTGGAGGACTGGAGAACGTCAAGCGCGAGCTCATCGAGAGCGTGCAGTACCCAGTCGACCACCCGGAGAAGTTCCTCAAGTTTGGTCTTTCGCCATCTCGTGGTGTTCTCTTCTACGGTCCACCAGGTACTGGTAAGACACTGCTCGCCAAGGCTGTTGCCAACGAGTGCTCTGCCAACTTCATCTCCGTCAAGGGGCCCGAGCTTCTGAGCATGTGGTTTGGTGAGTCTGAGAGCAACATCCGTGATATTTTCGACAAGGCCAGAGCTGCTGCTCCTTGTGTTGTCTTCCTCGATGAGTTGGACTCCATCGCCAAATCTCGTGGTGGATCTGTCGGCGACGCTGGCGGTGCGTCTGATCGTGTTGTCAACCAGCTTCTTACTGGTAAGTTAATTCCACTCTTTTCCCCATATTATCACAAACTAACAAATCCCAGAAATGGACGGAATGACCTCCAAGAAGAACGTCTTCGTTATCGGCGCTACTAACAGACCTGAGCAACTCGATAACGCTCTGTGCCGTCCTGGACGTCTCGATACCCTCGTCTACGTTCCGCTTCCGGACGAGACATCCCGCGTTGGTATCCTCAAGGCTCAGCTCCGCAAGACGCCAGTCGCTCCAGATGTGGACATCGCATACATTGCGTCCAAGACGGAGGGCTTCTCTGGTGCCGATTTGGGTTTCATCACTCAGCGTGCAGTCAAGCTCGCCATCAAGGAGTCCATTTCTCTCGATATCGAGCGCCGCAAGGCTCGCGCGGCGGCTGGTGAAGATGTTGAGATGGAGGATGAGGATGAGGAGGACCCAGTCCCAGAACTGACCAAGGCACATTTCGAGGAGGCCATGGCATCAGCCCGCCGCTCCGTCACCGACGTCGAGATCCGCCGTTACGAGGCCTTCGCTCAATCGATGAAGAGCTCCGGCGGTGGTGCCTTCTTCAAGTTCCCAGAAGGAGGTGACCCAGAAGCTCAAGGAGCGGGTGCCGGAAGCGGCGGCTTCGGCGAGGCCGGCAACGATGACAGCCTTTACGATTAGTTAACCATGTACTCTATACGTTTCTATTTTTCTCTTATTGCATCTCAGTCTGGTGGGTGTCACAGGGCATGATCGGGTCTTGCTTCTCAAGGAGTTCCGCTCCTTTGCAGCAAGTATCTCTAGACGTTAGCAAGGTCGACGCGAGTCTTCGGGTCGACCGACCTACACCTCTAACAGCGACATGGTTTGGGATATGAATATTCGATGAGTTTCAGGACAGCGTTGGGAGTGAAGGGAGGATTAGATAAGACGGATGGGAGTCGTTGCTTTCTCTTGCTACTTGGTAGTATCGCCATAGATTGTTTAATAGCATGCTCTATCTAAATACTGAAAGTTCAAAAACGTGACATGTGTGACCATACCATGCCATTTCCTACGCAAATCGACAACAGAATAATCCGAAGTTTCGGCCATAAAAGTTGTCGTCATCGTATGCCCAGGAACGGAACCAATCTCTCGTTAGCCATTTCCGAGGGCGCTGACCAAAAATTCATACTGGTCACGTGCTTATCCCACTAGCTCGCTCGGCTTCACGGTCATCAAATAACACCACTACTACCAGCAACAGCTTTCCAGCACCCTCCAACACTCAATTGCCTGCCACAATGTTCCTCCAACGCACCGTGATCGCGGCCCGCCGCGCGGCCGTCAGCCCAGCCATCAGGCGCAGCTTCTCCAGCGCAATTGTTCGCCGTAAGTTTCTCCGAGGAGCTTCCCGAGGTGGTCTCGGGCGAATGCGGTTTGGGAGGGAGATGAAGGGATGGGGAGGAGGGGGTCGCTGCGACTCGTTGGCGATGGGATTTAGGGATTGAGGGCTAATTCGTGTGAATAGAGGAGAGCAACAAGTACAGCGTCGCCACCAAGGCGAAGCCGTTTTCTGGTATGTTCACTTTGCCGCTAAACCAACGACTCTTTTGGGAATGGGAATGGTGCTAATATATCGACGCAGAGATCAAGGATCAAGATGATCTCCTCCCCCAGGGTGCCCAGCCCGGCACCATTTCCACCGATCTCGAGCAGGCCACTGGTCTCGAGCGTGTTGAGATTTTGGGGAAAATGGAGGGGATTGACATCTTCGACATGAGGCCTCTCGATTCCAGCCGTACTGGTAAGAACATCCCGCCCGCGCATGCGCTCTCGCCTTGCAGCTTTTGGAAAACATACTCGAGATGCGTGAGAGGGATAGGAAGCTAATGATGCACAGGAACTGTCGCCGACCCTATCATGGTCAAGTCCTTCGGCGATGAGCAGTACGCTGGCTGCACCGGCTCCCCAGCCGACTCCCACGTCACCATCTGGCTCACTGTACGCTTCCCCCACCCCTCTTTCACACCGTAGCTATCAATAACTAACGCACCTCCCCCCTAGATGTCCCGCGAGCGCCCAGTCGAGCGCTGCCCAGAGTGCGGCTCGGTCTACAAGATGGAGTACGTCGGACCCCAGGACGACGGACACCACGACCACCACCACCACGATGATGGCCACGACCACGGGTACGCGCACCCGCTGCTCGAGGAGCCGAAGACGTTTGCGGATTTCGTGAAGCCGGAATACAGATAGATGCTTTTTTTGCACGTGTGTGTGCGAGGATTTGGATTTGTATGGAATGGAATGGAGAAGGGGGTTAGATAGATAGGTGGGGGGTGTGAGCGAGACGGAGTGCTATTGTTGTAGTATAGAAAATCTAGGGTGGTTTGTTATTTGTTCTGCCTTTTGAGTCTTGTGATGTGTTGAAAAGGCTATCCAGTCAACGTTGCAAGTATACGGGTAATGGATCAAGAGTCCCATACAAGGCATCCGACATGGTATGGCATAGTCTCTACTTGTTCGTCTTCCCTTCATCGGCCAATCTCCTCTTGAAAAGAAAGTCCAATTCCATAGCTTGAAGAGTTGTCCAGTGTTACAGTACATGCACGTTCGATTCTCAGGATACAGATGGAGGAAATTGATAATATATTGCTAGCCATTCAGTACTTTACAAGCTACAGTTCAAACAGGCTGCCCCAGTAGGTTACAAGCTACAGTTCAAATAGGTTGGCCCTGTAGGTATAAAAGGATTCAGGCATACTTCAGAACCTACGAAGTATAGAAGGCCCTCGAAGGGAAGCTAAAAACTCCAGCTTGCTTTCTATAAATTATAAGTCCAGGAATACACAGTTCTAAAAGCTGGTGTCAGTTATAGTCCCATATCATTTATCCCCCTCCTCTCTATGCCGCCATAACCAAGCTC
The DNA here is from genome assembly GCA_000750925.1 of Pseudogymnoascus sp. VKM F-4518 (FW-2643). Taxonomy (NCBI): domain Eukaryota; kingdom Fungi; phylum Ascomycota; class Leotiomycetes; order Thelebolales; family Thelebolaceae; genus Pseudogymnoascus; species Pseudogymnoascus sp. VKM F-4518 (FW-2643). The sequence goes on from JPKC01002638.1 coordinate 64,874, forward strand.
TTCTCATTCTCAAAAAATTCACTTCCACTTCCACACAATCACATTCATCAGAATCCACTCGCAGCCCCGAAAGATGTTTGTTTTGCACCCGTCCTGTGTTTTATTTACATCCAACGAACGCATAAGTCCGTCAGGAAAAGTGATATGCTGCGTATTCGAAACGCCCCTCCCATTAGTAGTATCGATATCCAAAACGCCGGTTCCCAAATGCATACTTCTATCCGGCCCCATGACGACCCTGCACACTCCGCCTCCCCTTCTATCCTCTTCCCGTCTTTTCCCACCACCATTCAAC
>JPKC01002639.1:0-73252 GCA_000750925.1 Pseudogymnoascus sp. VKM F-4518 (FW-2643)
AGGGAGGGGAGGATTGGTTATATTGGGGGAAGTGGGGGGGAGGTATCTGGGGATGATGTTTATAGCGAGCGTGTGGGATGTCATTTGTAGGGCGTATGGTAGATACTATAGTAGATAAGAAATTACATGTTACATGAATAACTGGCCTTCGAAGGGTGTGATTAACTGATCCTATCTTGTTTGGTACAGCTACAGTCAAGGCGTGTCTGGCTATGAGAGCACATCTCAGTCCCAATTCCCATTCTTACAGGGAGGCTCTACGGAGTCATTATCATCGCCGTATCATATACTGTTACGCAAAAGAGCGTGTATGAGCGGAGATATTCAAGGACTTCAATGCTTCTGTTCTGGCTATTATACCTCCTACACATCCCTCGTCCCCAAAAAAAATACAATCAACCTGCTCCCTCTCCCTCCTCCGTCCCCCACCCCAACCCCCGTTCGCCTCATCGCATGCTAAGTATTTTTGGTACATGTATAATATCCTACAATTCATCCCCGTTTCGTCTGCGTGGTTCGTGGTCGAGTGTTTGATTTACTCGTTGATCTTGGCGAGCAGCTCGTAGTCGCGGAAGAGAGCGTACTCCTCCTCTCCGACCTTGACTGGGGATCCACCGTACTGTCATCTGTTAGTCTCCGTCCCCTCCCTCTCTTCCCCTCCACCACCTCCCCATAACCATCCCTCCTCTCTCCCCATCAGGATAGAACTTCACATACCTGAGGAATCAAAACCTTATCCCCCGCCTTAACACTCGGCTTCACATTCTTCCCCTCCTTATCCAAGCCACCCGGGCCCACGGCAAGGACGCGCGCCTCATTGAGCTCCTTGACCGAGGACTCGGGCAGGAAGATGCCGCCAGCGGTTTGGGTCTGGGCCTTGATGCGCTGCACCAGGACGCGGTCCAGGAGGGGGGCGAGGGACTTGATGGACTTGAGGGCTGTGGACTGCGGGGTGTTAGCTTTTGCTCTTTGGACAGTTTATAATGCGCAAGAAGGAGAGGGAGGGAAAGGGTGTGTAAGCCAGCTCATCAATGGAGGTGCGGATCGCGCCGGCTCTCCTTTGCTGCTCCATCCGCTCATCCATTCGACCGGGAGAGGGGATTGAGAAGCGACATACCATATTTGCGGTTTAGTTGGTGATTCTAAGAAGAACGGGAGTATATGTAGATGGGTGCGTGGATTGATGGAGTTATGTTATTTGCGCGGTGTTCATAAGACTGGCTGGTCGACTTTCTCAAAACTTCGAAATGTTTCTGGGACCGAGCGTCGCGCGCTAGTGAGGGAGCTTCCCGAGCATGTAGGCGGAGGTTGGGCCGAGGGGAGCACGTGATGAGCCCCTGAGGGGTCAGGTGATCGGCGGGTTATTTGGTGGAGGTAAAAGGTTTGGGGGGATTTTATTTTTTGGGGGTATGGATTTTGGTTTGATGGGATTAAATTCCTGGCTGTTAAGATACATGTAAAGCTATGGTATTTTTGGGGTGGCCAGGATCCTAGGTCTCCATATTTGAACTACGTCTTCTCAGAACACCATGCTCAAAGTGAGAACTCCAATAGTCAAACACCTATCCTCCACCAACCGTCATCTTGCCTTGGTATAAACTCATTCCCCACTGAAAGCGCCGCAGAATTCAGGATATTCAGTGGTAGATGCATCGCGCCCCAAACTATTTCCTAACTTTGGGGTTCTTATCAACATAACCTTCAGCTCCACAAACACCATATCCGCTCTGGCATCCAGCACCACAGTGAGCATCAGTTTCTCCACAGTATCCATACATGGAACAGCAACGTCCATCTGGATGGTCAATGCAGGTCTGCTCTACTTTAGCTCCGCATTTGTTGTCAGTTGAAGCTGTAACGTTCTTTGACAGGGAGTTGTAAGGTGCTGTGCCATTCTTTGATAGAGAGTTGTAAGGCACTGTGCGGTTGAGCGAAGCATTGTTGGTGCTTATGGTTGATGAATATCCAATAACAATCTCATTAACGAACATTGTGGTGGTTCTCCTTTGGGTTATCGTTGTTTCATTTGTAGAATCGGAGCTGGCCGTTCGATATTCAGTTGTGGTGGCTGTATGCGTTACTGTTGTCGTAGTATATTGGTCATCAAAAGGTGGCATCAGTGGAATGCGATGGGCAGCAGTAGTTCCAGCGACTTCTGAGACTTGTCAGCTTATATTCCTATAAAATAAAGCCACCTTTAACTTACCTGAAGCCAAATCCCTGTTGTGGATGCCAACGGTTGGAGTCGCGTGGACAGCATCGGCAGTTAACGAGGCATCATGACCAACATCCCTTTGGTATTCAACTTTGGGGGACAAGCTAGGGGGTCCCCGTGGGCCATAGAAGCTTGGATAGCCAAGGGCAAAATGACCGTGAACAAATACATCCCGATCCGTTGAGGTGTTAAACACCAAGCTTGTATGAGGAAAGATTTGAGGTGCAGGTTTGATGCACCAGTATCGTACAATGCAAAGAAAATTTGAAGGATATTTACAAAAGAATTGGTGAATCACTTACCTTTCCAATGGTCCCTGACTCAAAGATTCGTGATGATATGAATCTTGTTTGCTGCATTAACTGCCATAGTTTTTGCTGGGTGACTGTAAATGCAGCACAGTAAATATCAAACAGAACTAAAGCCACGCTGTGATTTATCGAAAAGGCCTTAGTTTCAACGAAGTCTTCTGGATATCTTGATCTGTGGATTTTGAGGACATATCACCTGGTCAGCCTTTCTCGTCATATGTTCATCAGTGTGAAACTATTTTTTCGGACATCCAAAGAGAGAGAGTTATGTAGAAGAGGAACGGGGTTGGTTTCGCCTCTTTTCTTGACGCAGCTTAAGTAAGCAAACCGAAATGGCAGGTACGACCTTCGGGTCGCAACTTCCAAGTGAAGTCGATATTCAGCTTCTTCTCGTCAAGCCAAGTAAGTTGTCATATATATGTACTGTCATCTACTTTCTTTCTGTTCGTGTTCGTTATTTTCCATTGTCTTTCGTTTTCTTTTGAAGTTATCGTTGCGATTGGGATGCCTCACAATCTTTATCATGGCTGGTGACCCGACTTCTCATTTTCAAGGTCTCAATTCTATCCTCCCTCCCAGAGTAGCGACTACTCTATCCCGTGAACAATTTCTTTATAGTTTGGCAAGAACACCTAGCCCTGCTCGCTTTCAAAGGCCTCGGCCCAATCATCAGATTCCTCCTACCCTCAATACCAACCTCCCTCCGGATAGAGAGAGCGCTCTATCGAGTGAACAGCTTCTTCACAGTCTATCAAGGAACCCCAGTCCTGCTCACTTTCAGGGGCCTCACTACTATCATCAGATTCATCCAGGCCCTGTTAATTCATTTCAAACTGGTGGGATCAAAGATGGTACAACCCGCTATCCTCATTATGCCACAAGTGCCGAGTTTAGCCTCATTGGGGGTCCAAACTCTGAGCCTCCTGGAAAAACCTCTGTCACCCAAAAAGACGGAGCGAACAATCGACGGGATTTGATACCAAATGAAGTGGTGACAAACTTTCAGAGACTGGCTCCAGAAGCCAAGTCTATGTCCACCTTACGTGCTGCACAGATACCAACCCCAACTAGCAAAAGAAATACCGTTAAGGGACCGGGAAAGACGGCTGTTGGAATTATTGCTTCCGAAATATATTCCATTGCGCCTTCACCGCCGCATATGACTTCTATTGCGTCCGTTGAGCTTGGAGAATGCAATACCCAGTTTGATCTCGGCGATGAATCTGGGTACGACAGGTAAGATGGTTTCCTAGCTTACTGCTTCCGTTTTCTCAACGTCCTTGCTAAACCCAACAATCAGTAACGGTTCGTCGGGGGAAGAGTCAGGTTCTCTTTATACTGATGCCAATATACCCCTGAGCGGCAGCGATGAGTCTGGCCTGGCAACGGCGCAGTCAATCGTAATGAGTCGCCTCGACTTCAATGCACCTACTCGAAAGTCTCCATCAACTCAACAAGGTGGATCCTCAGTTATCGATGAGAGCTTCAGTGCGACAGGTGCGGATCGAATTTTGCCAGGATCTTCGAAGAAAAAGTTAAAACGACCTAATCGTCCTGATTCTAAAACATTGGCACAAGATGTTGTTTTGCAGGCTATACAGGGTGAAATAGTTGAAGAAACAGTTTCAGGACAAATATGTCGTACTTTTGATCAGCTACAGGTGACGGAAGAGAAGGCAGCGGAACAAGGCAGTTCAGAGTGTAAGTAATGGATCCATACCCATCAAGTGGCGTTTTTATATCAAAAACGAAAACTTTCCCAAGCAAAACGCATCTATTTTTTGTCAAAAAAGCATATTCGGCATTCTAACATGCCATATAATAGCTGGAGATGTTATATCCGATGATGGCAGCTCTATGGTAGAAAGCCAACTTATAGCTGGAGATGTTCTATCCGATGACGATAGCTCTATGATAGAAACCCAGCTTATAGTTCCTGAGACTCCTCTTTTCAGCATACGCCAAAAGCGATTTCCAGAAAGCAGCCCTCAAAAACCACGCAAAAAACAAAGGAAGGCTTATCCAATAACAAAGATGGTGTCTTCTAAGATCCATTTCAAAGATCTAACTCTTATCAACCGTGTCTCAGTACCACCGGATTGTCCCAAGCCTATACCAACCCGACTTGACTTTTGTGACGGCTTCGTTGGTGAAGAATCTCAACCCATCGGATGCAAAAAAGCGACATCTCGGCCACGTCGATTGCCTCGGCCAGGTATGTTGAGACTGTCAAAGGGGTATACATGCTCACTCCCACTGGTTCAGTCAAGAACCTTTGGTGCCGAATCCTCTTTACAAGAAGAGAAAAAGAGAAACGGACCAACTCCAATTACTTTCCAACCACATCAAACAGGCGAGCTCATCACCCTGAGTGGTGGTAGAGTAGTTTCAAATGAGGAGCACAGCATACCGCTGAAAGAAATGAGCAATTTGAATGCTAGCGAAGGCAGACTTATTCTTAGTAAACCAACTGTGTGTCAAACTAAGTCAGCAGGCCAGATGTCTGATGCCAACCCGGAAAGCATCGCCGATTATAAGACCTCATCGACCATAGTGGACGTCGATATAGACGTGGTTTCTAGCCCACAATCTGAGGAATGTGATAATGAGAGTAGTTTCTCAGGTTCGCCGCTACTAGATATCTCGCCAGCAAAAGCAACATTTAAACGCCGCGTAACGTTTAATGAAGACGTGGAAGTCATTCGCCAACAAGTCATTCGCCAACAACTCGCCATGGTTTCGGCACCACTTCCAATATCGACAACAAGCTCGGACGATGAGTCCGACTCTGATCACATGGATGAAGATCATGAAGATACTCATAGTGAGGGGTCAGGTAGCCACGCATCAGAAAACGGTAGTGAAGTTGGCTCCAGCGCAGACGAACACTCCATCGAGCCATCTTCGCCGCGCCATGACCGCAGGCCCTTAAGCACTACGCTGCCTTCCACTCCTATTCGCAGATGGGATGTAACAGAGGCAGAGGCCTCTAACTCTTTAAGTGGTGGTGAAGTTGAAACTGAGATGCTGGATGATGAGATGATTCTTGACGACGACACTGCCAGTGTGGTCTCAAAAAGGTATCAAGTGTCAGATGCGGTGCATTTATGGGGAAAGAACTATCATGACGAAAGGCTAAATTTGAGTCCGAGCTGCCCTTGGGCGCCGAGGCGGCCAGCTCTCGCCCGCCATAGCACTGAGGTCGATGGGGATATTTGTGCTTCTCCATCTTCCAGAGCACCAAGGGATAACACTGTCAACAATATAAGACTCAACCATAGCCAAATATATTGGGATTCAACACAGCCCGCCACTCCCATACCTCGATACCACAGAGAGCCTTCTATTGAACTTGGTAATCCTGATTGGCCGCCTCGCTCTTTTTACTCGCAGTCCATCATGGATTCGCAGGCCTCGAGGGTGGTGGATCTCAACCAGCAGTTTAAGCAGTTCGTGGTGGCAGATGTTCCAAGCTATTTTTCCGCGGCATCACAGAATTTTAATCAGCCACTATACAAGCCAACAGTGTCACCAATGCGTTCGAAATCAATGCCGATGAGATCACAGTATTTCGAAAAAGAGCAGGATTGGAACGCCTATGAAAATATATTTAGCAATACGGTGCCTGCAAGAAAGGTCGCATCATATATGGGAAGCCAGGATGAGAGGAACACGAGTTTGAGGGCCCTGACGAGGCATATCAGTATGGGATTTGGGACTCCAGGGGAGAGGCGCAGGAATCCTTTATTGCCGTTTAGGCCGCCACTGAAACATATTTAAAGGCGAGATATTTGTGTATTTGCTGCAGGATTTTTGGAGCCATATGGCTAGATGACGGATGGCATTGCATATGTGCAGTTGCTGCCTTGCTATTTTTTATCAACCAGATTGCTATAAGCTTGCCTCGGAATTATGATAGTCTTAAGTACGCTAGAACCACTGTACCTCCAAATTATATAGTTTGTCTCAAATTAATTAGCTTTAATACATCGATTTGGCACATCAAGAGTCTATTGCATTCCAGAGTTATTTCGAAAGATAAAAATCAAATAGCTATAGAACTGTAGTTAGTAAACTACCCTGACCCTTGATGACGAACGTTGATCTGCAAGGCTGACAGGGCGCTAAGGATAAACTTCTTGGCGGAGCACAATTGGCTTTCCAGACGACTTTCACAACATCCCTCAGCAGAACCTGCCACGAAGATTTAGGGTTGGCGATCCAACCTTTCGAGTAAATATGGTTAGATTAAAGAATAGATACCTCCTGGTTAATATTCTCTATCCCGAGGCCACCGCCTTGCCATCGGCAAAAGTACCCGACGTCGTCGCCTTCAACCAGCCCACGACCGACGAACTCACGCCGCAGCTTCTCATAAAAGCAATTCGAGAAGCGGTGCTCGAACTATTTGGAGATTATGGCTCTGGGGCGATAGCAGGAAGTTTGATGGGTGAGATTGGCCGTCCAATTGCAGAGGCCCATGCGCATTCTAACGGCGAGCAGTAAAATATTTATCGCCTGCCACTTCGACTTTCATTATACGAGTTACAAGGGCGCATTACAGAATTGCTTGGGCAGCCCTGTCTATGATGAATACGGTGCCTGTGAAGGAGGGCAAGAAATGCGTATACCGTGTTGTTCGGGTTAGCGGCACAATCCGCAAGGCTGAAGAAGAAGCTATACGCCGCGCACGAGAAATTATGCTCAGAGCAAAACGCGAGCTTGGCGATCAGAGCGCTGCGGCGTTAGAGAGCATACTTGGGAAGCCGGCAGATAATAGGCCGGTAGTGGTCGACTCGGAAGTTTTAATGCTCGACGCGAGTGACGACGACCCGGTGGATTACACCAGCGATGATGACGGTTGATGAGACATCATTTATTCTTTCTAACAACTTTAATCCCACTACCACCAGGAGGCAACGACATGTCGCCAAAGTCTTCGTCAACCTCATCGCCTCCCATATGCGCCTCGAGCTTCTGAGCGGCCTCGGCTTTTGCCTTCTCCGCCTCGTCCTGCGCTTCTTGCTCCTTCCTATCCCTCTCGTCAAACTCATCTTTCGCATCTACCCAGCGCTCCTGGACGTCTTTTATATCCATGGTCGACAAGCCCTCGCGCATGGCAACTTGCCATACCGTATCGTTTGCGCCCTCCGCCCCGCCAAAGACGTATCCGCCTGCCCGATCAATCATTTGTAGGAGATGCATCATGCTACGCTTATCCTCCACCGCCAATGTCTCGTATCCGACCAACCCGAAGCTCTCAACAAGGTCGACGATTGCCGAATTCAGACCCGCGAATTTGGAACCCTTCATTACGGATGACTCGGCTTCGAGGTGCGGCAGGAGATAGCTCAGGTCTTGAACTTCGGTGTAAAAGTCGAGGTTGAAGGGTAATGGGTCGTATGTGGAGAGCTTATCGATCTTGGTAAGGACATTGAGGTGCGGTAGATCCATCTGTAGCATGGCGCGCAGGCTGAGGATGAGATTCGAGATATATAGTGACGGTAGGGTGAGGCAGTAGGAATCCGTAAGATTCATAACAACCATCCTGTATCCCATCTTCTGTATGTGGAAGAATATATTTCGTAATGATGAGTGATGTGTGAACAGCTCCGCCTGCCCCGGGCAGTCAAAAATTACGTAGTCCTCCCCTAAACCTTTGAGGCCCTCCTCTAGCCACTCGATGTTGTGTTCTAATTCCTCCATAGCATAAAGTATACCGCCATTGGGACCTAAGTCATCGTCGCGCATTATATCTTCGAGACGGACTATTTCGCGCACGTCGAGGGCAGCTGTGTAGTTGGTGTGTTCGTTGGCGGGGTCGAGGTTGACGACTGAACATTTGCGCCCGATGGCAGACATGAATTGTTGCACTTTTTGGAGTAATCAGCATCGGAAATACCAAAAGTTTCTGGTCTACACTCACTGCCATCACAGTATGTAGATTTGCCAGCACCAGCTGTGCCTACAACGAGCTGTAGAAATGTTAATAGTCGAACGTATCAGCCTTGACCTGCAGAAACCCACCTGTGCGAACGGCATAACGGGCTTCTCTCAGACGATCCTGGTTTGTTTCGGTTTAGTCTGAGTGTTGTTCAAAGGACCTGCGCTGATTCTAGAATATAGTATTGAAAATTTCCCATGTATTTGTATGTTTATGTTCTTGGTGTGAAATTGTTCTGAATCGTCATCCGGTGGTCTGGAGGGGTCTCAAGGCGGTAGACGATAATGCGGCAGAATCCAAATCTAAGCTCCATCTCCATCGCGACCTTATCCAACCTAAACATTTATCAACACGGCCCCGACAGAACGACGCACTCCACGCTGCGATCACAAGATGTCTCTAGGTAAGACTCCTCATGGACTTTGAGCCAGATTATGGATTCTTAGTAATATACAGCTAACATTGTTACAGCAACTCAGTTTGAACTTTCCACGCCTCCTGCAGACGTTATCTCCGCTGTCAAGTTTGCGCCTGACTCCCCCAATCGCCTACTTGTCTCGTCCTGGGACAAATACCTCCATTTATACGAAGTTCAAGGTGGAGAAAATGCTTCTGGAACCTTGGTGAACAAATTTGAGCATCGGGGCCCAGTGCTAGATACCTGCTTTGGCGCGAGCGATGATGAGGCCTTCACAGCTGGCATGGATTGGCAGGTGAAGCGGTACGTAAATTCACAACTTATCATGGAGGATAATTTATTCTAATGTTTGCTTTAGGATCGATTTAAGTACCGGCGAACAAACTGTCCTCAGCACGCACGAAGCACCCGCCACCCGCGTCGTATACAGCAAAGAGCACTCGCTCCTCATCTCCTCGTCATGGGACAGCACCCTCCACTTTCACTTCCTCTCCGACCCTTCGAAAGAACCAACCATAATTCCACTACCTGCGAAGCCATTCTCTCTTTCACTATCTCCGACCCGCCTTGTCGTTGCCATGGCATCACGTCTGGTAAATATCTACGACTTGAACTCAACGGCATTACTCTCGTCACAGGCAGTCGATGGCAAAAGCGAGGTTGAACCGTGGCAAAAGAGGGAGAGTTCATTGAAATTTATGACAAGAGCAGTGGCATGCATGCCGAACGACGCCGGTTACGCAACATCATCAATCGAAGGCCGTGTTGCCGTGGAATGGTTCGACCCGTCTGATTCGTCACAAGCTAGGAAGTACGCTTTCAAGTGCCACCGCCAACCTGACTCCTCGGGCGATGGTTCGGATATTGTGTATCCTGTCAACTCATTGACATTTCACCCTATCCACGGTACATTTGCTAGCGGTGGCGGAGATGGTGTTGTTGCGCTTTGGGATGCCGTTGCGAAAAGGAGGATTAGGCAATATCAGAAGTATGCTACAAGTGTAGCAGCGCTGTCTTTTAGCGCTGATGGAAAATACCTAGCTATTGGTGTCTCTCCAGGATTTGAAGACGGGAAGGAGTTCAACCCGGATGGTCTGGTGAAAGTGTTTGTTAGAGAGTTAGGTGAGAACGAGGCAAAGGGGAAGGGGCAAAAATAATAGATATTGCGGGGTGATGTAGAATTATCTGTTACATTAGCAAGGCGCAAGGGATACTATGAGGATATTGAAGAAGCAATAATTATTGACGAGAGTTTGAGGCTATTGATGTGAATGTTTTATCATCCCACCGATTATCGTTAGAAGGCGGACGGCGCCCCCCGCCTATCGTACCGACACATTGACCCCAACTTTCCCCAGATTCCCCCCCACCACAACATACGTACATAGTAATTAGCATCACAACCCCAGCACGATGTCGCAACAGACGCTGAGAGCGGCAATACTTATCGTCTCTACCACAGCTGTAGAAGACCCATCTACTGATAAATCTTGCGATATCCTCAAAGATGTCTTTAAGCACGAAGCGGGTGGCCAATGGGAGTGGGATGTTGTGGAGACCAAGATCGTCGGCGATGTAGTCGAGGATATACAGGAGGCTATCAAGCACTGGGCGGGCCAGGATAATCCGGTCAATGTCATAATTACCACCGGAGGAACTGGCTTTGCTGTCGCAGACAATACCCCAGAAGTATGTTGAAGGTTAACGTGACCGATTGTATCGGGTGTTGGCTTATTTACGTGACAGGCTGTTTCACCACTATTACATCGCCAGGCCCCAGGCCTCGTATATGGCATGCTCTCATCTTCAGCCGCTATAACACCATGTTTGTATTCTCTAGTTTTGAACGTATTTGCATTCTAATACGTAGTACAGTTGCACTCATGTCACGTCCTGTCGCTGGCGTCAGAAACAAGAGCATCATTATCACTCTTCCAGGTTCGCCCAAGGGCGCCAAAGAGAATCTCCAGTCAGTACTGAAGCTCCTACCCCACGCATGCTTGCAAGCAGCTGGGGCGGATTCTAGGTCTCTGCACGCTGGAGGCATCAAAAAGCTAGAATCGGAAGCTGGAATAAGCTCTGGCGGAGCTCACGCTGGCCATCACGGCCACGGTCACAGCCACGGCCATTCTCACACGCATGGTCATGGCCACTCTCATAAGCATGACCATGGCCACGCAATGCCAGTCCGCCACACAGCAGCAACTGACAACCCTCAATCTAACGATCCCGCAGCCGGGCCGTCACGACGACACCGGTCATCACCGTACCCAACTCTTGAGGTTAGCCATGCCTTGGAACTAATTAGGGATGAAACTCCAGCTCCGCAAATAATATCCGCCAAAGTAGACGGGTCGCTTGTCGGTTTCGTTCTTGCCGAAGACGTCACCGCAACTGAGGCCGTGCCAGCGTATAGGGCCAGCATCGTTGACGGATATGCTGTCATTGCCCCCGAAGGAGGAGAGAGTTCCGCTGCGGTGTTCCCTGTCGCATCTGTTTCGCATGCTACACCTGGGGAGATAAAGCCACTGTTGAAGGGGCAAATAACTCGGATTACCACCGGTGCTCCTCTCCCACCAGGAGCCACGTCGGTTATTATGGTTGAAGACACAGTCCTCAAATCGACTTCTGAAGATGGCACAGAAGAGAAAGAAGTTGAGATCTTAGCGACGAACGTCAAGTCCGGTGAAAATATCCGCGAAGTAGGCAGTGATATTGAATCGGGGTCTGTTATTCTCCGTAAGGGCGACCAGATATCTGCCACGGGCGGCGAGCTAGGATTGTTGGTTTCTGTTGGTAGAACAGAGGTCAAGGTTTATCGTCGCCCTGTTGTCGGCGTTCTTTCTACAGGAGATGAAATTGTGCAGCACGATCGCCCTGGGCCCCTTCGCTTGGGAGAAGTCAGAGATTGCAACCGTCCCACAATTATGGCTGCTGTCAGAGGCTGGGGGTTTGAAGCGCGAGACCTCGGAATTGCAAGTGATACCCCTGGATCGCTCGAGGAAACACTTCGCGCAGCACTACGACAAGTCGATGTTATCATTACCTCAGGCGGTGTCTCAATGGGCGAGTTGGATCTGCTCAAACCTACGATCGAGCGTCAGCTCGGTGGGACAATACATTTCGGGCGTGTAGCAATGAAACCGGGGAAGCCATCGACATTTGCTACGGTGCCGGTAAAATCCAACGATGGTGCTCCCGTCAAGAAGCTCGTTTTTTCCTTACCCGGAAACCCCGCGAGTGCTATCGTAACACTTCACCTCTTCGTGCTCCCTAGCTTGCATTTTGCGTGTGGAGTGCAGCCGGCCGGCTTACCTTCGGTACCAGTGCTTCTCGGGCATGAGTTCCGGCTGGATAAGCAGAGGAAAGAATATCACCGTGCGGTGGTGAGTGTTGGGAGAGATGGGAGGCTGGTGGCAGCAAGTACTGGGGCGCAAAGGAGCTCAATGGTTGGGAGCTTGAAAAGTGCAAATGCATTGCTTTGCTTGCCAATTGGTGACAAAATTGGAAAGGGTGAGGAGGTGCAGGCTCTGTTGATGGGAAATATTTCAGCGCCTTAATTATGAGTTTAGTTAATGTGAACCAACACAAATGAACCTTTCGTGATATACTAAGCCGCTATCACACATTTATCCTAATGCATCCATCCTATTGCGCCATTCACCAAAGAACTCTCTCAACCTAGCTCATCTCCACATCCCCATCCCCATCCGTCCTCCCCTTCTTCTGCCTATGTTCGCTCCCGAAACTCGTCCTGGCATCCTGACTCTCCAGCTGCAACTGCCTCTCTGGATCCGCATCTTCATCATCTGCATTCTCCGTGTCGTCACCCTGCACAGACTCGCTCTCTCCATTCTGCGTATCCGCAACCACGGCTTCAAACCCCTTAGCCCCTAACGTGGTCTGACCAGCATCCAACCCTACATCCCCATTCTCTTTGCCCTCGCGCGCCTTCTTGGCCTTGACCTCCTTGAACGTCACTGTTCGTGGAACAACATCGGACAGAAACTCGAGCGTGTCCATACGCGCAACTGCCGCAGCGAGATCGCGGTATTGGATGTTCTTGCGGGGTTTGCGCTCCGAGCGGACGACGCTATGGGCCGAGGTGGAGAGGTGCTGGATGAAGGATTCTGTGGCTAGGGCGATTAGGAAGGCGGCGGGGTTGGAGCATGCTGCGATGTCGGGGTCGAGGGCAATCAGCCGCTTGACTCGGGAGACTGGGCAGAGTTAGAAAGTGGTAATTGAACATGAAGAGTGGCACTCACGTGGTAATTGTGAGGTTCCGGTGGTATCCCCCCTTGGCGGGATGGCGGAAGCTGGCATAGTGGCGATTTGGGGGAAATAGATGTGTTTTATACGCCTTTGGTTGGTATAAGCCGGAGAACAGCTTATGTATGCTTCTGATGAGGCGTATTAGCTATGTTCAAGTGGAATAAAATGGCATTCAGATTGCTGACAGGCTCCAAGTTCTTGAACTCCAGCCCTGTCTTGTACATGGGGTCCCACCACACAACCCTAGAAACCCAATATAAAAGTGGCAAGCCCTTGTGTACAACGACATAGGAAATGCATAGATATCTCCAAAATGTCATAGAACAAGGAAACATCTCAACACCTGTTCACAGGGCTCGACAGGAGACTGATAGGAGGACCGCGGCAAAGCCAGCACGCCTTAAGAAATAAAATTTCGTAACTTACAACACACGGAGTTCAGCAGTAGGTCCAGCTGTATAAATGCCTATAAATGCCTTGTTGGCGTTGCTATAGGACTCGTTCTTAATGTACTGAAATTTCGAAGTCTGTCATGTCATGTGCAACTCCATGCGCAATCGCGCTCAATCGGAAGACGCGTCGAGGCTACAAAGTACGTGCAGGGTGGTTTGCACTAGCGGCCGCAGTCACAGTGGTGGTCAAGCCAAGCTCCAGGCACAGCACCCAAGAGGTACTACGCGGCATATATTTCTCGACGGCATTCATGTCCATCTATTGCTCTTTCCTCATGGCTATATAGGTCGTATTTATGGCCAGTCGACACGCATCATCCTCTCCGATGACCACTCTGCGCCCACGACGCCCATCAGTCGCAAGCCGGATATCTATAGCTGTCTCCAATGCGACTGACCTGGGCGAGGGTGGCCCAGCTCCAACTGGAGCAGAACACCAGATAGATGAGGAAATAGAAGAGATAAAACGATATGAGGTGTGTTTACCCCAGCTTGCTGTATTTAACTAGAGCTAATAATATCGAAGGACTTTACAACAATAGGTTCGTAGCTTGTCTATTAATACACTCGACCCGCCCTGTGCCGAACTGACGATCTACAGATTGGGTACAAGATGCTGCCCGAGAACAACTTAGACGCGAAGCGCGACGGCGAGAAAATGCGAAGTTCTTTACAAGAGGCGGCAAGGCTGGCTGGAGATATCGGTTATGGGAGGCCTACGATGCTGGCCAGGGTTGGATTGTCGTCACCTTGATAGGTGCCGCAATTGGTCTCAATGCGGCATTCCTGAACATCATCACAGAATGGCTGTCGGATATCAAACTTGGATATTGTACTACAGGCTTTTACCTGAACCAGAACTTTTGTTGCTGGGGAGAAGATAATGGCTGCCCACAGTGGCGCCCATGGACTCCAATTGCCCCGGTCAACTACCTGATGTATATTCTTACTGCAGCCATGTTTGCTTTCACATCAGCGACATTGGTCAAGTCTTTTGCGCCATACGCCGCCGGATCTGGGATCTCAGAGATTAAATGCATTATTGCTGGGTTCGTCATGAAAGGCTTCCTGGGCTGGTGGACTCTACTCATCAAGTCAATCGGCCTACCTCTCGCCATCGCATCCGGCCTCTCAGTCGGAAAGGAGGGTCCGAGTGTGCATTATGCTGTGTGCACTGGAAATGTTATATCAAGATTATTCGACAAATACAAGCGGAATGCCTCCAAGACTCGAGAGATTCTGAGCGCATCTTCCGCTGCAGGTGTCGCGGTCGCCTTTGGCAGTCCTATAGGAGGTGTTTTATTCTCCTTGGAGGAGATGTCTCCGCATTTTCCCCTGAAGACTATGTGGCGTACTTATTTCTGTTGCCTGGTTGCAACAGCAGTTCTGTCTGCCATGAACCCTTTCAGAACAGGCCAGCTCGTCATGTTTCAGGTCAGATATGATCGATCATGGCATTTCTTCGAGGTGATATTCTATATCATCATCGGCATATTCGGCGGCTTATACGGAGCGTTTGTCATTAAATGGAATTTAAGGGCTCAGGCTTTCCGAAAGAAGTATCTGTCGAAACATGGGGTTCTCGAAGCGACACTTTTGGCAGTAGGCACTGCCGTTATCTGCTTCCCAAGCATATTCCTGAGCATCGATATGACCGAGTCCATGGAGATCCTCTTCAAAGAATGCGAAGGCGGCGAAGATTACCACGGCCTCTGCGAGAGCAAACATAGGTGGTCTATGTTTTTCTCTCTCATTCTCGCCACTGCCATCCGCACTAGCCTGGTCATTGTTTCCTACGGCTGCAAAGTGCCGGCCGGGATTTTCGTTCCCTCCATGGCAATCGGCGCCTCGTTCGGTCGCGCTGTTGGCATACTCGTCGAAGCCATTCATGATGCCAATCCTACCTCCGCATTTTTCTCCGCCTGTGACCCCGATCTTCCATGTATCACCCCAGGTACCTACGCCTTCCTCGGCTCGGCAGCGGCGCTTTCTGGCATCATGCATATCACCGTCTCGGTGGTGGTCATTATGTTCGAGCTCACAGGCGCTCTTACCTACATCCTACCAACTATGATTGTTGTCGGCGTGACCAAGGCGGTTGGCGAATTGTTCGGAAAGGGCGGAATCGCCGACCGCATGATTTGGTTCAACGGCTTCCCATTCCTCGACAACAAAGAAGAACATAACTTTGGTGTCCCTGTCTCACAGGTCATGACGGCTGACCCCGTCACTCTTCCAACGACCGGCTGCACCATGGCCGACATCGAGGCCGTTCTTGCCGACAGAGAGTTCCAGGGCTTCCCTGTTGTCGAGGAGCGGCACGCAAAAATCCTTGTCGGGTACATTGGCCGCACCGAGCTGCGCTACGCCGTCGACCGCGTCAAGAAGCATCGCGGGGTTCTTCCTACTGCGCGCTGCTACTTTGCAGCACCTGCCTCCGCTGCCTCTCTTGCGCCGCCGACACCTTCTACTCCACTCACGCCGGCCGTGACGGTTGATGGCTCCAATTCATCTGTCGACTTTTCGCGCTTCGTTGACCCAACGCCTGTAAGCGTGCACCCGCGTCTCCCGCTTGAGACTGTAATGGATATGTTCCGTAAGATTGGACCACGTGTGATCTTGATCGAGTACCGCGGGAAGGTATTGGGTCTTGTGACGGTGAAGGACTGCCTCAAGTACCAGTTCAAGGCTGAGGCGCATGAAAGCCCAAGGGTCGATGATAGAGGCATTGTGGAGGGCCAAGAGGAGTGGCTGTGGGGCCTTATAATGCGCGGAGCGCAGTGGGCGAGTGATAAATTGGCTACAGTAAGCCGGGGGAGGTTCAGATTGAATACCGACGTGAGTAGAAGGGGGAGCGGGCAGCGGCGGACGGTGATAATGGACGGCACCGAGGACGTACCAGACGATGGGGTGGAATTGAATCGTATATGATGACGAGCATACGCCACAGTAACGTTGGATCAGTTAACCTCCTTCGATTACACGAAATACTAGCTACAGGCACCACGGAGGCCGTCATGGGGGTGCCAACGAAATTTTACAATATATACAATCTACACGCCCAAGGTATCGAACGCCAGACACTATGCAACCCGATCATACACACCCTTAGCCAACCCTCCGCAACTCATCCGGAGGCATCTCTAAATCGAGAATGTCCTCGTCGTCCCTCCGCTTAACGAGCATCGTGTCCTCGACGTCCGAATCCAACTCAATATCATGAGCTAGCAAAGCCTGTCCTTCACCACCATCCTCATACGTGCCGTCCCCATTCTCAGCAGTGCGATGCGCGTCCTCGCCGTCGACGGGGAGCTCCTTCTCCTCGCGGCGGCCGATGATGACGTTCCCTGCGACGAGGAGGGCGGCGCCGGCGAACCAGAGGGGCGGGAGGGATTCGGAGAAGATGACGAGGCCGAGGATGGCGGTCAGCATGAAGTTTGCGGAGGTGTTGAGGATGGCGACTTGGGTGGTGGAGGGGGAGCGGGAGAGGGCTTTGGTGAAGAGGGTCCACATCTGGGTTCATGTTAGAATAGAGAGGGTGGGGTGTGACATAGGGCGGCCTTACGATGCCATTGAAGATTAGGTTTAGGCAGAAGAATATCTAAGGAGGACATGTCAGCTGCTAGTTTCTGGGATTGATGCTTAAATGTCGTGGAACCCAGATAGCCAAATTAAATAACCTTGGTGGCTACAATTTGGAGTGCCTCGATAAATCGGCGAGCAATTGAAGTGAACTTACCGCACGAATAGCATACTCAAACGCCTGCTCTCCCTTCTCCAAATTAATAAGCCCCGCAAGGAACGTCGCAAACGTCGTCGTCAATTCCGTAGTAGTCCTGCATCACAACAACCCAATCAGTAATCGCATTCACGGATATACCAGGGATCCACGAACAGCTTAGCAAACACCCCATTGATAGCCGCACAGGCACCACTCGACAGCGCAAACGTAATCCACTGCGCCTTCTTGCTCAAATCCGAGATAGCCATCTCCTCCTTCCCCTTCTCCTTCTGCTTCTGCTTTATCTCCACCCGCGGCGTCGTCGGCGCGCTGTCCTCGGGACCGGGGGACGGCGGGAACGTGAATTCAGGGAGCGGAGGGAGGTTGCGGGAGCGCAGGGCTTGTCGCGGGTGGGGGGTTGTGGTGGAGGAGCTGGTTGCGCTGGAGGGAGATGCGGAGGCCATGGGGATGGTGGTGGGAGAGACGTGGGTGGGGGAGCCGTGTGGTACTGACGTACGCACTGTTCTAGCTGACGGCGACGGGCTTGCGTCGTTGGCTAGGTCCCTGGTGCTTTAGCTGCGATGGTCTATGTGGGGCGGAGCCGGGAGGGTGCCAGTGTTGGCGGGTCGGCGATTTAGCCGCATGGCGATGTCTACATTGTGCATATTCAAAGGTTAATGCCATCACGAAGGGTTTATTGTTCAGACTTCAGGTTTTGATGATTTATGTGTATTCTGTCTATGCAGTTACAACCACATCTTGGTATCTCAAATTACCAGCTGTTTCAGTTCAGGTTGACTCAGTCACACCATGTGACGTTTCCATTTGTGCCGCCAGCAACCACGAACGCCCTTCCTTCCCAAGTCCCATTTTAGACCAGTAACTCCGCCGTAAAAGGAAGAAATGCCTCCTCTTCATAGTCTTAAATCATCCCACGTATGTGCAATTTGATATTCGTTCGCCATAGCCCTGAGACGCATCTCAATCCTTCTTCGTCCCACAACTCACGATCTTGACTTTGTCCGCATGAACACTCGTATTGTCCATCTTGAACGTCACATCCTTGATTAAGAAGGTCCACACTTCATCGCAGAAGCGGTAGGTGTCGAGATGTCCCTATACCATCCCTCATCAGTACCATTGTCATTGCCACCACCAAGTCCGTCCAGCCAGCCATCCATACCTTGAACGTCATCCTCGCCTTCACCTTATCCTGCAGCACCTCTGTAATGCTTCGATCGAAGTGGCTCAGGATCTTCATCGCAAGCTGTGGCTCGATGCGGCGCTCTCCGATCAGCTCATCGAGGGTATCCATCAGAGTCCTCCCGACACTACCAAGGCAAGGCATTAGCACTCCAAGTTCGGTGAAGCAAAGCTGCGGTGAAGAGCATCACAGTACCTGCTACGGCGGTAGAGCTCGTAAAAGGGACTGGCGTTCGCTGCCATCGTGAAGTCTTTTCTGGTGACGATGACGGGACGTTGGTGAAAGAAGAGAGTTGGTGAGTCTGGACGAGGCGGGGTGAAGGCAACGGGCGGTTAGTCAGCAAGAGCCTCACGCTAAATCCATACGGTCGCCAATACCGGACAGGGGTGCAATTCAAGACGCCCGAGCTTGGGATACCTGTACAGTGAGTTCGATATCGAAGCTGAGCTTCACCAACTCGCCCCGCCGCCACTCTCTTTCATATTGTTTTTGCAAGCTCCAGGCATTGCAAAAATGAGTATCACCTATGGAATTGTCGGATCTTCGTCCACCCTCGCGGTGATTGGACTTTGTGAGACTCAACCCCCCTCGACATCCTGAGCTTCAGGCAGCTAACCCGTGCGGCTTAGATATGCTCCTTACTGGCGATGGTGAAGCATTCAACGTACACTCTTTCCCAGCCTACGACGGGCAATGTTGCTAACTTTCATATCCAGGTCGGACAGTTCCTTGAAGACGTCTCGCCCTACGCCTGGGCAGACTTGGGCATCGGGCTCTGCATTGGCCTCTCTGTCATCGGCGCCGCATGGTAACCACCCACCCTCCCCCATCTTCGCATTCACACCCTCTAACACGCATCTCACAGGGGCATCTTCATAACCGGCTCGTCCATCCTCGGTGGCGGCGTCAAGGCGCCGCGCATCCGCACCAAGAACCTCATCTCCATCATCTTCTGCGAAGTCGTCGCCATCTACGGCGTCATCATGTCCATCGTCTTCTCGTCCAAGATCAACGTCGTCGAGGGCGATGCCATCTACTCGGGGAGCAACTACTACACCGGCTACGCGCTGTTCTGGGGTGGCCTCACCGTCGGCATGTGCAACCTCATCTGCGGCGTGAGCGTCGGGATTAACGGCAGCGGTGCCGCGCTAGCTGATGCTGCGGATCCAAGTTTGTGAGTTGTCCTATCCTTGAGGGGGCGTATAAGCTGGGTTTCTGGGCGCTTGCTAATATGGGAACAGATTTGTTAAGATCCTCGTCATTGAGATCTTCAGTTCGGTGTTGGGGCTGTTCGGGCTGATCATTGGATTATTGATCTCGCAACGGGCGGTGGAATTCAAGTGAGGAGATGGAGGGGATATATGACATAAGTGGAGAGGCAGCAGAGTTGTAGGACACCACTCGAAGGGCCATTGGGTGAGAGTGCATATTTGGACATCTTGGCGGCGAGGAAGGCGTTCGGGTAGACAGCGATGTACAGTATAGTAACAGTAAAGTCCCTGGGGACAGCGAAGTGGAACGAAGTGCTACATGCGGCGCAGTTATTTTATGCAATTAAAAGCTGTAACAATATTTCTCTTGCGGAACTCTTGTCGGGCAAAGGTGGAACGGATGGAATATATAGTCATATTATGTCTCTTAGCATTGCGCGTCTCAGATCATAATTTACAGTCTAAAGACTCAGCGTACCCGGCCGACGCCATACTTTTCATGACCTCCTATTAACGCCCCAGATGCATACCCTCCAAAGGACTGTGTCGAAAGCCACCCCCCCTACTCCTCCATCTCATCCGCACCCTGCGCTCCCAGTGGCACGCGCCCCTCATTCAATTCCTTCTCCAGCCTAATAATATCCTGAAGGCTCTTCGCGTTCCTAATCAGCTCTTCTACCTTCTTCCTCTCCTTATCCGTCAACTTAACCCTGTAGTTCTTGTTCGTCGCCGCTGCCGCGCCGTTCGCGGACGGTACATCGAACGTCCGCGACTTGATACCCATAATCTTATTCGCGAGCTCCGAGGGCTCGGCCGTCGTTCCAAACAGCTCCACTGCCTGCTTGCGCTCGGCGTCCTTGACCTTTTTGTAATCAAGGAAGCGGACGGCGCGGCAGCGGAAGAGGACCCAGAGTCTGTAATGCTGTTCATCCTGTCAGCTTCTGTCTAACCCATACCCCCCATACGTTTCCTAGAATGGTGAGAGCTCCCTACCTCTTTCCGCGTAACAGGGTTCTCCATCAGCACTAAGTGCGTGAGCTTGGGGAATGTGCCGAGGGTGTCGAGATCGGCCAGCTCGGCGATGTTGTTCGATGTCAGGACGAGAGTGGTGAGATTCGGTATCGATTGCGCGACGGAGGGCTGGATCTGGGCGACGCGGTTGCGGGCAAGGAGGAGGGTGGAAAGGCGGGGCGAGAGGGGGAAGTTGCCTAGAAGCTGGATGTCGTTGTCTGTGAAGTCGATCGCATCTTGTGGCTACCATATGTCAGTCCATAGCTCTCTCTTATCTGGCAGTAATATGCGCCCAAGTCTAACTCCAATATGACGTATAATGCCACATGAAGGGAGGGGGAAATGGAGGAAACTCACGCCAGCAACACCCAGGTTCTCGATGCTCGGTATTTTGTGACCTGCAATCCCAGAATATCGATATCAACTCAGCTCGCCTCAAAGTGTAGTATCAGTTCTTCTCAGGGACAACGCACCTCGCAGGTCGAGCTCTCGCTCTTTGAGGGGATTGAGGTATGATAGGGAGGATTGGATGAGTTCGGTAGTGAGACGCATTGCTGCGGTTTGTCTGGACGTTTACCTATGTATATTCGGTGTCGATGGCATGCGAGGAGTCGGATCGCAAATGAAATGAGTGGTGGAGTGTGTGGGCGCGGGTGAATCGGTGGGATTTGTGGTGTCTCGTGGTTTTCGGCAAGGCTGAAGGTTGGACCGCGCCTGATGATAGCTTCAAAATTATGAATTAACATGCGCTAGTACTAATTAGGATAATTTGGGAATTCTAACCCAGATAACTCGAGTATCACAATTCCACTTATTCAGAGAGCATGTCTAATACAGTATAATAATGTATTCCTAAATTTATCCTTGGTATCTATACAACCTCTGCGCCATTCAGCTCACCATATGCAAATCTATAACTCCGTCTCCAGTGCTCCTAAACATTCATTGGAAAACATATGTGCAACCAGATCTGTCCACAGAAACCGTCATTCCATACGGAGCCTCCAGCAGTGCAACATCAGTAATCGCATCAAGGTGCGTCCTGAGCAACAACTTCTGATGCAACGTCATCACCGTGGGTCGCGACGACTTTTTGTCCTGGCCCTTGCTACTCGACGAACTTCGAGACCCAGCAGCTGCATTCGGCGCAGTGGGTTGCGGCCGAGGAAGCCTTTCAACATTAACCGTGAGGCCAGTGGTGGGCCGCGATATCGTATATACAGGCCGAGGATCGTCAGCCTCCAGTCCGCTCAGGATTAAGGAGTGCTTCGAATCTGCCATATCCCAGAACCGTAGTTTTCTGTCCGGCCCACCGGTAAGGAGGAACCCATAATGCGACTCTCTGCCGTCTTCGTATGCATCTGTCCCTGTAATCATAGCGCAGACTCCCTGGTTGGGCACGTTACTTGTAGTGAGGTCATGTGTAGTTGCAAAGCGCTCCAGCATGCCCTCTGGCTTGTCGTCATCGACCGGCCAAGGCTCATAAGATCTAGGGTGCCTGTCCTCGCCGCCTCCTGGACGGTACACCTCCCTGCATTGAAACTTCTCCAAGTCCCATGACGTTATCTCCCCATGGTTATTCCCGCCAGCGACACATACCCATTTACCCTTCCCCCTGTATGGGTGAAAGGACAAGCGACTAATGGAGGTCGCGCCTGGCACTCCCCAGCTTCGCACCCGAACCCTGAATCTTAAATCCCATAAGTCAAGAATGCCATGAGAAGTACCGATTAAGATCCATTGCCGCTTTCTATCCACAAGGAAACACGTCGGGGCACCGTGGTGTACGTTGTTCTCTAGCTCGTAGAGGATCGTCATTGTCCGCAGATCTAGAGCAATGACTCGCGACATATTGGTTGCCAGCATCAATACCGAGCTTGTTTCGACGCGGAAGTGGTCGCACCAAACAACATACTCGTCTTTCGGTAGCTGATAGTCGCGGATGACCTTGAGCTTTCCATACCGGGCAGAGGCGACGCCAGTCCGGTATACAAAATCGACCTTTACAACATTGACGCTCCCATCAGTCGCACAGCTTGCAAAGCAGTGCGTGTTCTCTATGAAGCACAATGCTTTCACTTTAGACCCTGCCGCATGCTTATGAGTCTGCCTTGACCGATGTGCGATGTTCCTTTCGAGCCTGCCGGTATCCCACAACTTGACTGTCCCGTCATCGCCTGCCGTAAGGAAGAACATATGGTCCGGCGCCACAACAACTCGGTTAATAGCCCCAACATGTTCAGAGAACTGTGCTACAAGTATGCCAGCAGGTTGCCATGGCTTTTCAACCACTTGTACATTGCTCCTAGGGATTGGTTTGCGTCGGCTGAGAGGCGTAACCATCGGACCGAATTCAAGCACGTTGTCTGGGTAATTCTCGACATACATGGCGTCAAGCATCTGAAGAATGCTAGGGTCATTTCCGGAATACGTGTGGGCCGCGCGATACTTGATATCAGTCTTCTTGGCATCTTCGGTCTTCTGCATGAGATCAAGGTCAGTTGCTGGGTGGCTAGTTCCCTTAAATGGACCTTCAACTCTACCGAAAGCATTTGTTGATGTAGTGCTTGTTTTAGGGAATGACTTGGCTGTATCGTTCCGGCCGAGGAGAGACATTGCACTTGACTGCTGTCGACCGCCACGTCTAGTGCTTGTAGTCGATACAGAGTCATCATCACTTGCTCTGCCAGTGCTGCGTGGTTCTCTTGTCTGGTCAGAAGCCGGTCTTTGCCTGTTGTTGGCAGCAGAGCTTTGTCTTGCATTCTGTATGGCGTTGCCTGGTGGCGACCTAGCAGGCGATGGATCTTTGGACCCTTTATCAGACGCAGATAGTGTCGAGTTGTGTTCTTCCAAGCGGGCTTGGTGATTGCTATACCCCTTCTGTCTCCTTCGAGACGACGTGTCATCTATCGTCAGTGATGCATCGAGTAACGCGTCGGCGATTGTGTGAAGCGGCTTGTCGGCATCTTCTGAAGGTGCTTTGCGACTTTCGGGGGCTTCTTCATATCCTTCATCAAACATGACGGTTTGAGGCGTTATACCAAACTTGCGCAGATTTATTACCTCGTTCAAATACTCGGGATGCTTAACTGGCTCTTTAGTCTTTAAATGAGACGTCTTCCAAATATATTCTTGCAGGGCAACCAGTTTAAACTCGTCTTCGGCCAGCATTCCCTGGGTTCGTAGTCGTACAATCCATTGCTCATCCTCCTCGTTTTTGGGCACCTTGGCCAAAGCATTCTGCGTCGTATCTTTGGCCGAGAATGACGGAATAGTATGATTCGTAGATCCAAATGAGAATGTCTTCTGCTGGGGAGCAGATTTCCAAAACACGCCGCGATCGACCTTCAATGCCCAGTTAGTCGCCAGATCAAGTACAGGTCTAGGAAGCGGCTTCTTCAAGGCATCAAGAAGCCTTAGCTCTGAGAAGTCTCTAATGTCGCTCTTTAGGTACGGCCTTATTAATGGTAGCACTATACACTGCCTATCCGCCATCGATAAGAAGCTAGTTGACGATGAGATGAACATAGCCGCTGCCTCACGAATCCAAATATTCGGATGCATAGTGAAACGGCCCACAACATCGACTAGCTCCCACGTCTTCGACCGTTGGAATAGACCGAGTTCAGCCATGTGGCCAAGCGACCGCAGGACTTTCTCAACGACAAACTCCTCGGGGTCAGTTAAGGCCTGCACCATCAATGGCAAGATGAACTCCTCTAGTGTAACCCCACCAAGAAACGTTGCAACGCCGACGATAGTCTCAAAGAAGGCGCACTTCAGCTCCCAATCTCGGCCATTGAGGTATGTGTTCAAATGGCTCAGTATAATATCATTCGAGTCCGCAGTACCGAAGAACATACAAAGCTCCGGGATAGAACCCAGAAACGCCTGCTTCACCGATGAGTCACCATCCGTAATGAGCGCCTTGGTGTGTCTCTCAAAGATCTCTATCAGTTCCGCACGGGCGCTATCGAAGAGTCCATAGAGCACCGGTGCATTCCCATCTGCTTCCGGGTCAATCGTGGGTAGCGACCCGTCTGCCTTCAGCGTTGCCACCATATCGAGAAATCGGGATGCGGCCGTTGCGAGACTGCCCAGGCATGCCGCGTACGTTGCTCGAACGATTGGGCTCGGGTTTGTCTTCGTGTTCGCAAGGAATGGGGCCATGCGATCCAGTATGTATTCCTGGAAGACGTGGGCGTTCACTGGCGAGATCACCTTGACCATCGTCATAAGCTGGGTGAGCGTGCGAATTGCACTAACTTTGACAATGTCAGACTTGTCGTTCAACAGCGAAACCATGTATGGGAGAACTCGGTCTAGCTTGGCTTCGTCTGTTAGGCGTTCAGCAAACGCAAGGAGAAGATCGCACGCCCGAGCCCGTGTGGCAGCTCGTGCCGTGTTCCGCACCGATGATACAACCACCGTCAAGAATATCAGAGTCCCATCATCCTCAGGTCGGCTCCCAGTGCTCGAGATTTGGTGGTCGTTGTTCGGGATGTTTAAATGCACAGGGAGGAGCTGAAGCCTAAACTGTGACGCATTGAGCCGATTTTCCTCTCCTTCTGATCTAGAGTTCTGGTAGCCTAGAAAGTATGATATCTTGTCAAAATCGTAATATATGCGATCAATCCGGTCATCCGCTTCGCCGAGATTTACTGAGGAACCGGTAATAGGTGCTCGCCCTGACGTGGGGTCGGTAATCAGGCCCATATACTGGTGCAAAAAGCTGTAAAAGTATTCTGGAAACGCCTTATTCCTCCAGAAATTCAGATATTCCTCCGCAGAATACCTCGCCTCGGGCTCGAGTTGGATCATGTGGGCTACGAGGTCGCGAATGTCTTTATCCGCAATGCCGTTAATCCGAGTCAGAGGATCATATTCGCCCTTCTTGTACTTGTAAAGCTGGCTCAAGTTGAAGATTGGCGTTTCCAGGAAGAGCTCTGCGATGACGCAGCCAGCGCTGAAGACGTCCATGGCCCAGGTTATACTTGCCTTTGGATCAGGCTCTTCCCCTGGGCTTAGAAACCTTTCAGGTGCGAGATAGCACGTCCTCCTGCCCGCGGTATCGAAAAAGTAGGAGAAATCGGCCGGATTATCCTCAGGAAGGGTCGTAGGCTTGAACGAGGATGAGAAATCGGACAGGTATAGCCAGTTCCACGATGTGACGAGGGTATTTTCGCTCTTGATATCGCCGTGGAAGACATCTCTCGCATGGCAATCTCGCAGTGCGCAGAGCAGCTGGAATGCTAGCCACTTCTTCTCTATGTCTTCCAAGAATGGTCTCGTGCTCATGCGATCGTATAATGAGCTGTACAGGTATTGCCGAACCAGGTATCCATTATTCTCCGTCTCTATAATCCGTTCATAACCAAGGGCATTAGGTATATCCGCCAGTGCCGCTCGTTCCTCTATAACCCCCAGTTAGCACTACCCAAAAACTCGTTGCTGCAGCCAAAACCTACCGATGATCCTCTTCCTATACTTGTCCAGCTTCATCACATACGGCTTAACGACAACCTTAACCAGCACCACGCCATCCTCATGGCGCGCCCGGATACTCTTCATAAACCGCGCCGACCCCATGGATTTCTCGTACGTCAGGTCCGAAAGCTCGGGCACATCTATGCCTCCCGGCCCCGCCGAGAGCGCCTGGAGGGAGAAGCCCTGTCCCATGGCGGCGGTGGTGTACCCGTCACGGGCGAACGGTCATGGACATGAAAGGGTGGCCTTTGCCTTCCGTGGCAGTTGGTGGAGTAGCGATGTTTAGGGTGGAGACATTTGTGAGTGAGTGAGTGTCCGAGGCGCATGTGTGAGGGATCGTGGTTCGGTGGTTCCTGGAAGGCTGGCCTGGAGCTCATAGCTCCCGATTTGCTTACGCGAATCGTGACGTTGCGTCAGGCTACAGGTGAGGCTGAGGGAGTTTGTAGAGATAGCGTCTGTTTCGCACACAACAAAGCATAATTTGAAACTTATTGCGGAGATATCATTGCCCTGCTTCTTATCTATAACTGGAAATCACTTTACAGGTTCTTATCACATCCTTTGGTTTCTCACTAATCGAGAATTCGGATTTGGCCAATTTTGTGGGGTAAGGCTGAGATATTTAAGAGTGTGGAGTGGTAAGTGGGCTTCTCTCATGCGAACATACAAAACCCGAACACTATGCTTCTGGTTTGCATACAGAAATGGTATCGTCTTCAATTTATTCCTATTTTATACCGTGACTACAAAACTACTTCAATCCTCATACTTCCGTCTGAGCTCTTCCTCGTCGTCCTCCATCAGCTCTTTATCAATCTTTGCCCCTCGACTGGGCTCATTGCTGTGCATTTGAGCCTATAGTTTTCGGATTAGCACTTGTCCTTTTACCTATGCTGATATGATGGAGGCTCGTGCGTGCAACTTAGGCACGCTTATCTACCTCGGTCTTATCTACCTCGGTGGCGGAGATTGCGAAGCTTGGAAAATGAAGGAATCGATATCGTCTTACCGGCAGAGTTGGATCCTGCTTCAACATCTCCGTCTCCTTTTCTTCTTCTCTTTTATGAGGGAAGCTTCTTCTCTGCCGTGGCGTCTGTGGTTGTCACTGGTCAGACTACGGTGTATTGTGTGATGGGTATGTGAGTTCTAACCTTGTGCTCATGCTCGGCAGCCATCTTGCTCGTGTGCCCAGTATCTCTCATTACTTCGATATCTATCGCCCTGTTAGCAAGGTCCTTCTTTCTCGAGAGGCTCAATAAGCCGCCTAGATGGGTGGATATCCTACCATGATGCAGCTGCTCGCTCTCTGTTCGTGCACCTCTCTGGTCGCCCGCTTCGTACACCGATGGGTTTCCAACGTGGGATAATCTAGTCATTTTGGCAGTCGTTATATTATTGTTTCAGTAGATTTTAGATGATAATAATAAGATGAAGATTGGATCTGCAGTCGTTTGGGGGATATTGATATCAGTTTCTGTGGCGAAACTAATATCCAGGATCAAGACGTCAGAGAATGCTGGTGACCTCAACAGTCCGTTACACATAATAAAGTTGATGGGTAAAGTATTAGATTGGTAGTTTCTATTATGTAGATACTGTTTATTTTTATTATCCATTTTCATGGGGTTGGGTTTTGGTTCTTGACTCTGTGTGGTTGAATGGATTGATGATTTTAATTCATGTTATATAAATTTATTCTCACATTCTGAAATGCCTCAGATCTCCATAAAAACGAAATAGCAGTATTATGAGCACCAGTTATCGAAAATATCAACGAGAAAGCCATAAACACACACAGCACCAATAATACCCCCCTCTAGTACGTATTTTACGGAATGTAATACCTTTTTCGTCGTAGGTTATCAGAAACCTCGCGCCAAACAAACTCAACATCACGTGCTCCATCCAGATGCGAGCCATAATAATTCCCAAATACAACTCCAACTACAATATCTACTGTGCGTAGGCTTACAACTAAAACCGGGTTTGTGCCTACCGATATTTCCCTATATCACTGGCGTTGGTTGTCGATCGCACCCAGAGAGACGTGTTGTAGGGATTACATGATATCATCCGATTATCTGTAGCACCTTCACTCCGCCACAGACGGCAGAATTAGAATGCTGTCGCAGCAACTTTACTAGTCTTTATCCTTGTCCCAGACCTGCCTCATCCCTCTGAGAGCGTATTAGCTAAGGTCCACTATAGGAATATTATCATTCTCTCGGTAACCCTCACACTCTCATCATACGACAAGTCGCCCTTGCCTGAAGCTCTATGCCACTAAAACCCTGGGGCACGTGCAGTATCGTTCGTCATCCCGATCGTACCTGACTGCTACCCGCTCAGGAGCATCTTGGCGCCACCAGGAACGCCATTTATTGGCAGCTCGATTATTCGATGAACCATCGATTATCTATTTTTGGGCTCTGGGGGATTTGTGTTCAACTCGGGGAAATATTCTGTCACGCAAACGCTGTGTGAACTACAAACCGCTCGCCATCATGCAATCCGGCAACCATGAGCGGGCTGTGTACACTTATCAATGGCAGCTCCCGCTTCCACTTGCTGTAACGGGGGACGAGCCAGACGTTATGCAGCACATTAATGCATAAATGCCACTGGCGAATCGTTAGAGCCCGCCATGAACGGCGCTGTCTCACAATGCCCCAAACCGGTGCGAGGGAGCGAGGACGATCAAAGCACGGTATATAGGGGATCTCGATCGGCATTTCAAAGGGTCTTCTGGTGGAGTTACGGGTACTCCTCTCATCTGTGTTCGGTGGTGCGTGTACTCTAGCGCCGGATTGGGGATGCGGGATACGACAGTTTTGAAGGCGGGATGAAGGGCTGCCGCTCCATTTTTTTTTGTTTTAACACCGAAGGATGATGATTGGTGTCCAGAAGGCAAGAGGACGGGACACAAAAGCAGTGACAGAAAGAAAGAAAGCCAGGGACAGACGGGTTTGGTTGTGTGCCACCATGGATGACTGCCGAACTCATGAAAGCCACTCGATACAGGAGGACAGCAGGGGCATTCGAAACAACTGTGTCGCCCAGACCACACGGCGACGGCGCGAAACCAGTGGATACAGATACAGTGGAAGGGCCGGCAAGGAAGGGAGTGTCCATGTTGAGTAACTCGAGACCCTGGATTGGAGTTCGTTTTTCAGTACTGGCATCTCCATGTATCTCCTTTCGGAGAGCGTGCCGTATGGTGGAGAATAATCACGAATATACGACGTACCCAGAGTAGTACTCTAAGCTTAAGCCTCGACGCCAACTAACCGAATGCGGTAGTTCAAACAGCCTCTCCCCAGCGATAGTGCAGGATGGGGAAATGAGCTCTTGCTGAAGCGATATGAGCTCTCCACTCCGGCCCGCTGCGCAACCAATTGAAGTGGAAAAGAAGTGGAAAGGCACCACTATTTCCCACGCTTTCCCACGCTTTTCCCATCAATCTAGCCCGGGAATATATAAACAGGACAGGATTATATCTGGGCAGAGCTCCAATCATGGATATGACAGTTTCAGCCTGAGTCTCTGCTCCACAAACCCTGGGTGCAGTAGTACATATTATACACGCCATACTACTATAGAGTGCAGTAGTACTTCTAGTATTGCTGTATGAGTATCTTACTATAGTACTGTGCAGCGAGCTATCGACGCACACGCCGTACCTGAGTGGTGTTCCAGCTGCGATGTGCGCTGTGCGCCCCTCCAGAATATTTTCGAACCCCAGCCCCCCTTGTATATCTTACTCGAGACCAACAACTTGTACTTCGTACACCACCCCCCTCTGTTTGTTTCTCCCCTCCTCAGCACCTCCCCCCAGCAAAACATTCGCTCCAGTGGTACTTGCTTGCACTGTTGCGCGCCGAACCCTTCGCTCCTTCCTGGCTTTCCTGGGCATCAATCCAATACCACAGCGCTCTATAGCTCAGTCCAGCAGCGGCCCCTCCTTCTTCCCCTTCAAGTTCCAGCTCTGTGGCATCGATCACCCATCGTTCCTGCCCCATCGACTGAGCCCACCCTCCCCTTGGAACCTATTACAGGCCCATCTCGAATAGCTACCACGGCCAACTCGTAGCCTCAGATGCATTGACTCAGTTTTCGCTCTTGCTCTCTTACAACTTCTTCACCGTCACCTTCAAGTCACTCGTTTTTCCCTTTTTTTCGGTCGCTTTCTCTTCATCTGGCTCATCCACTTGGATTGTCCAGGGCTGTTGAGAACCGTACGCGCCTGCCGCCATTTCGACCGTTGTGGACAGTGGGGGAAGCGCGGAGTGAATGACGGTTGGAAAACACCAACGCTGAAGGTAGAAAGGGAGGGAGAGGGACAAACGGTCATTGACCGCGCGCAAATCGAAACTACAACAAAAAGACGATGGCAGCTCGCGAGTCCCAGGCGGTGGAAGGGACGCGATGCCCAGAAACGGGGAATCATAAACAGTCGTACAAACGAGGGCCGAGTACCCGACAATTGACCAAGTCGGTCGTGCTTCTCTCGATACTCGCCGCCTCGGTGCCTACGGCTCTCGCTCAGGATCAGTGCATTTCGCTTTCGGGCTCCAAGGCCTGCCCGGCCTTCAATTCTTCATCGGTATCAGTCACTGGCGGTGTGGCAGACTTATTGTATGTACTATTTCCGCCTGAGCGATGTTCACGAATTTCCCGACCCAGCTAACCTTGTTATTTATCCAGCCCATTCTTAAAGACAGTTAAAGACACCGCTTCTTTCGATCAGAAATTACTTTCGCATGTTAAATCTTCTTATGTGCAGCAGAAGTAAGTTTGAAACCTCATTCCAGACTTTCTTCTCGCAATGTCTTACCTGAAGTGCAGATATATAAATCTCCTGGGATGCTCCAATATCGACCTTACCAATACAACCCAGCTTTACGCACGCTTTACCACTTCAGTCATATGTAATGCGATAATACAGAATTCCAAAGACAACTGTCAACTCACTTCAGAACAGTTGGAGCCGCTGTGTGCCGATACATGCGTAAGTGACGACCCCGAATATTCAACCAACGTTGCTTGTACTTACCAATTCTCCAGAGTCAACAAGCCCTCAGTGAAGGAAGAATCATTAATAATGCTGACCTTTGTACAACCTCTGGGTTTGATCCTAACCAACAGGTGGAACAGATCCGCGCAGATTTTATCACCTGTTCATTGCCCGCAAATTCGCTGAACAGTGGAAAATGCATCGAAGGCATTGATAACGAGCCAGACAACTGCGGATTCGGAACAAGTACAGTTGGATTGTGCGGGTACTGTGGGGCCGGTGGCCAGAATTCGACAGACACCTGCTGCTACAACTCCCAGGCGGAATCCGTGTGTGCTGGCGTTGTCCTGCCTAGTATCACGAAGTCAATTACCCTGCCATCGTCATCTGTGGAATCATCGTCGACAGCTTCAACAACGCCAACAACATCCTCACCAGCCAGTGCCTCAGGTGGTTCCAAGAAGCTCTCAGGAGGTGCCATTGCGGGTATCGTCATCGGTTCAATCCTTGGTGTCGCTCTCATTGCCGGACTCGTCCTGCTATGCCTGAGGCGCAAGCGGGGTGGAAGCCAGAACGGCAGCGTCTTCAACCAGCCCAGCCCGCCTCGTAAGGGTGCTAGTATGGTGCAGGCCCCTGGCTCTGGCCGCTCTGGCCCTCAACCGCCTGCAGGATTTGAAGTGCTTCCAGGTGGCCGTATTGCTCGCATGTCAGCCTTGGAAGGCGGTCATTCAGAATCTCCTACTCGCGGCAGTTCTATTGTTGGTGGCAGTGCTGCTGGTGCGGCTGCAGGCTATGCCATGGGCAGAAGGCACGGTGGATCCTCGTCCAGCGAGTATGGCGAGAGCCCACATTCCGACCAACGCAGAGGAATTCTTCGCCCCCCACCTGCTGGACGCCGAAACGGGTCGCTCTCGAGCGGTTCAGCCCTTGGAGAAGATCCCACTTCTCCTATCTCCGGCAGTGGAAATGAGCTGTCCTCGCCACATGGTATTGCAAGCCAGCAGTCAGAGCAGCTGGCATATTTCAAAGACTACTACTCTCAAGATGAGATTCATCCCGGTGATAGGGTGTCGACCCTGTGGGCGTACCAACCCCGCGCAGGAGATGAGTTTATGCTCGAGAGGGGCGACATGCTCAAGGTTGTTGGTATTTGGGATGATGGTTGGGCAACTGGTGTGATTGTGGATGAGAGGGCTGAAGAGTGGGATGCGCAAAGGAATGCTCAACGCGACAGCGGTGTCTCGAACACCTCTGGACGTCCCGAGGTATCACCGCCTGTCACCGGCGAAATCAAGGCATTCCCACTTGTCTGCGTCTGCCTGCCCGAGCACTGGAAGAAGACGATTGAGGGAGACGGATCGACCGAGACAAACTCAAGTGCTGCAGCACACCCGTAAATGGCTATGAGCAACTCCTTTTTTTTTTTGCTCAGTTTCGCTCAGACCACGGCATGGCTTTATGACGGCGTTTTATTCTGTTTGACACGGCGTTTATTATTGCTTGCACACCCACTCTTGCTTTCAGGCTTTTCTGACCCGACAATCATCATTCGATCTCAAGTCCTCGACACCCTCCAGATAAAATATCCCGATTCTTCTTCAAGTTGAAAATATAGACGCTACACGACAAGCTCGAGGCGCAAAACATTCATCTACATATTCGACCGCTCAATTTCTGTCAGGCCCACCTGGCAGTCACGTCACGGCCTTCTTCGACTTCTGCTTTACCCCTTAATGCTTAAACCACGGCTATTTCCGATCCAGAGCCGTCTGGTCTCCATTACTCATTCTAGACTTTAAGCAACAGCCGACTATTCTTCTTTCAACACCTACCATCATCGGAGGCTAGCCTTGATAAAAACGCTACATTTACAACAGACAAGGGGCGACACACTACACTCTGTGTGTCTCGATCGACCCCCCATAGTTTCTGTTTTTTTTCACCCAGATCAGCGATCGCATTCCTTATACCCATTTTCATTTTTTTGTTATTTATCATGGAGAGCAGACTAGAGAGCGGGGAGGGCGGGGAGGGCAGCTTGAACGAGTTGCGCGAAAGGTGCGGTGGAGCGGAGGAGGGGGTATTATGCCTGTTTGAACCGCAATGGCGCGTTAGTGTTTGGCACTGGCGTGACCATTTGTGGGAAGTGAGGGTTGGTGTGGTAATTGAGGCTGGGATGGGTGTATACATAGAACATAGCAAATATATATCCTTTACTCGAAGCTGATGTGCGTGTTTTATGCCGCTGGTGACTATTTGGTGGGTGGACTTACTAACTTCCCTTTATTGTGTGTATGACTAGAAGCTCATGGTTGTCATCACTTGAACAGCCACCCAATGCTGCACAGACCGAGTTCACGATACAAAAGTATAGAGAAACCAATTGTTTGTCTATTTATAACCAAGCAACCTGGCGACTGGCGACTGTTTGTCTACCTCTACCCTCTAAATGAACCCAAGATCCAATGCGAACCTTTTATACCCCCAATCCAGCGTCTAAAACCCAGTCCCCCTCTCACTCACCCCCGTCTACCTCGTCTAACTCTATAGATGAGATTTTTTTTTGTACTTCAATAAGACTAAGATAGGAAGTGTCTTAGTTCTTCAGCGCAGCAGTGAACGCCTCAACTCCCTCAGCGGAAACTTGCTCGACGCTCTTGGCGCCAGAGACGATGCTCTGGACTTGGGTGAGGATGGTGGACCAGTCTTCGAATTCGTAGAAGGGGACGTGTTGCTTGACGCAGTAGGTTACTAGGTCTGGGGGAGTGTTAGCATAGGTAGGGGTCTGGAGTCGTGGCGGGCTATGGGATTGGGGGTTAGGTGGTGGAGTGGTGGGGGGGAAGACATACCATGGCCCTTCTTGGCGAAGAGGAGATCGGTCTCCTTGGCGGCCGAGAGATCGGAGACGCCGTCACCGGCGTAGAACATAGTTGGCCTCTGGTCGGCGGGGAGGGCGGCGTAGGGGCGGATTGTGCTGCTCTTGTCGTGACCGAAGCCGCTGGTTGGGATGGTGGTTAGTTTTGTATCTTCTAGGTCGGTTTGAAATTGTTTAGGGGCGGGCGGGGAGGGGGGGGGGTTAAATAGGGACAAACTCACGTCTCATCATGGAAGACAATCTCCCACCCCTTCTCCTCATTGATGGTCTTCCCCGGGCGAGCCCCAACATCGTTACTAACAATCTGCATCCAGCTGCTATCCTCACCGAGCAGCTTATCCAGCAGCGCACGGATAATGGGCGTCATCCCCCCACTAAGAATGACAATAGGAACATTGTTCGCCTTTGCCCAATCGTAGAACGCGCGGAACCCGGGATCGAGCTCAATGCGCTCGAGCAGGATGGCGGTGCACTGGTCGAAAGGCGTATGCACGGAATCGAGCATCTGCTTGAATGCGGAGCGGAAGGTGATCTCGTTGGCGAGGACCTGGCGGTTGAGCCCCAGGCGCGTGGGCTGCCCGAACCCGAGGTTGTCGGTCATGTAGTCATTGGAGTCGCGCGAGGTGATGGTCCCGTCAAAGTCGGTGAAGAAGATGTGTTTGGGGGAGGTGGCCATGGCGGGGAGTTGCGTGGGGGTGGAGGATCCCATGGTGGCGGATTGGTTGCGATGGCGGGGTATTTGGATTGAGATGGAGATGGTATATAGCCTTATCTGGGAGGGATTGTTAGAGGAGGTGTCTAGAGAATTGGGATTGTGCCGTACGTACAGTTGTTTATATAGTCGAGAAATATAAAAAATGTATAAATAAGTTGGGAAGGGGGATGGCAAATATGAAGATGAAATATTTGTATAATAGTCGCGGGAAGGTGCAGTGGGCGGCGGCCAGTTACTGGCAAGATAGATAGCGATCGCCGCGGGGTGCCGTGTTCAAGGGGTCCTACACCACTTACGGAGGCGGTGAAGGACTGTGCTGTACTGTGCTGTGGTGGTTGGTGGTGGTTGGTGGTGGTGGGACGGGAAAGGTACGCAAAGGTACCCGTACATACTAAATCGCTGTACAAGGTACTTTCAGCGGCTATTGGTCGCTCCGTCCGATGTCTATTCTTCTGACTTGTAGTATCTTTCTTTAACAACACCTCACATTCCACATTCACACCTCACCTCTCACCTCTCACTCCTCACTCCTCACCTCGCCCTCAATCCCTCTCCCGGGCTACGCCTGGATATGCGACAACAATTGCTGAGACATGCAGCGCGCTCTATATTTATACAATCACAGCCAGCCTCAGCTTGCCGACATGCAGCCACGCCGACGATCCAGACACCAAGGCATGCCTTGACTTGCATACAACGGCACTACCTGTCCCAACAACGACGGCACTTTGCCGATGAAAAGAGAAGCACGTCGTCCAGCTCTCCCTCCAGCGAACCGATCAACCTAGGTGCCCCACCCACCGCATCTCAACCGCATCCCTCCCCCTCCTCCCCAGCCGACGCGGATTCACCTACGGCTACAGACCTAAAGCAAGGAGCCGTGTCTGACTCGCCGGCACCCTCCCCCCTTTCCGGCCTCTCCCCCAACAATGGCGAGCTCCCCTCCGCCACCGAGGGCCGTCGCTCCCACATATCCAAGCGCCTCACAAACATAATGGACAACCTACAAGGCAACATCTTCCTCGCCTCTCAGCACCTCAACGACCTAACCGGCTACTCTGGCATCGAAGCCCTAAAACGCACCATCACATCGCACGAGCAGCACCTGGAATCTTCTCAGGAAGAGGTCCGCGTCTCGCGCCATAACTACAAGCAGCTCGTCGCAGACCGCGCCGCCAGCCAGCGCGAGGTCACCACCCTGCTCGCCCGCAAGGACACATGGACTCCCATTGACCTGGAGCGCTTCACGAGCCTGTATCGCAGCGACCATGGCAACGAGCATGCGGTGCAGGAGGCGGCGCAGAGGCTGGCGGATGCGGAGCGCACAGCAGAGCAGGCGGGGTCGAGACTCAATGCTGCGATTTTGGCGAGGTACCATGAGGAGCAGATTTGGTCGGATAAGATTCGAAGGATGAGTACGTGGGGGACTTGGGGATTGATGGGCGTCAATGTGCTGTTGTTCTTGGTGTTCCAGTTTGGCTTTGAGCCGTGGAGGAGGGAGAGGCTGACGAAGGGGTTTGAAGATAAGGTGCTGGCGGCGCTAGAGAGAGAGAGGGAGGTAGCGCGAGTTGAGGGTGCGGATGCTGCCTCTGATGCCGCCGGCGTAGAGGCCACTGAGGCGACAGCACAGAGCCTCGAGGTAGAGTCGATAGGGGTAACTACCCCTGAGCTGGCAGCCGGAATTATAGAGACTACTGGTAGCCCAGAGGCGGCCTCCTTAGAGACAGAAGGTAAGCCGCACGAGTTTTCGTCGCTGCAGTGGCGCCAACCAAACACCTGGAAGGAAGGTTTGGTTGAGCCCTGTGTAGCGCGAGTACAAAATTTATTCAGCGAGGAGAAGGTCTCGCTGAGGAAGCAAGATGTCACGCTTGTAGCATTAGAGGGCCTGGCGACTGGTGCTGCGGTGGCAGGGCTGGCCGTCATGTACATACTCCGCCCGAACTAGATGTAGATACTGTATATTACAATATATGAAGAATATGAATTCCATGCCGTTCTGCATATGCTGTGCCTACCGTCGAGGCAGTGCGACATACCATCGGAAGTATGTAAGATGAGGTAGCACACACAAAGTTGGCAATAGGGTGTGTAGTATTCGAGTAGTAGCAATCTCGTGGCTACCAAATTCAATAGTGATATTCATATACAGATTCGTCAGGTACCAAAAGCCAATATCCACCATTAAAACTGTGCAGCAACTAACGGCAAAAGTGCAAACTGAAATCCCAACTCGCATCCCCATCATGACCCCCAGCCTACAGTGGCAAGGGGATAGCTATGTAAAACGCCTAATCGAAATATGCTCGCTGTGGGTATAAAGTAAAAACGCACTCGTCCGCGATGAGCAGCCCCTTGCTTCCCGAGACATCCAAAATAACTGACCAAGATATATCCACACCTCCGTTCACCCATATTATTCCAACTCCTCGCACTCCATATATGCCAACCCCATTGCACAACTCTGTTTTCATTCATTCATTCATCCATATTCACCCCGATCTCATTGAATAGCCACGCTTCCATAGTTCCGGCTGGTAGCTTTAAGAATAGCGACGCGATTCTCTCGTTGCGGACCGCATTGAAGGCGACTACCTGGTCCCTCGTGTTAAGCTTGTCGAGGAACCCGACCACAATATCCACTGCCCG
The DNA here is from genome assembly GCA_000750925.1 of Pseudogymnoascus sp. VKM F-4518 (FW-2643). NCBI lineage: Eukaryota > Fungi > Ascomycota > Leotiomycetes > Thelebolales > Thelebolaceae > Pseudogymnoascus > Pseudogymnoascus sp. VKM F-4518 (FW-2643). Next base: position 37,497 of record JPKC01002639.1, read on the forward strand.
ATTGACGTTAATCTGGGGCTGCTCAGCTTGTGATGTCCCGGTGGGTATCATAGCAGCGACTTGCTCTTTCATGGCGACGACCTGCTCTTTCATAGCGTCGACCTGCTCCTGCATGTTAAGCTTGTCGGCGACGGCCTGCTTATTTATGGCATCGACTTGCTCCTTCATGGTAGCGACCTGCTCCTTTATGTTAATCTCGTAGGCGTCGACTTGCTCCTTCATAGCGGCGACGTGCTCGTTTATGTTAAGATTAGCAGTGTCGACCCTCTCCTTTATAGCTGCGACCTGATCCTTTATGCTAAGCTTGTCAGCGACAACCTGCTCCCTTATAGCATCGACCTGCTTATTCATGTTAAGCTTGTCGGCGACGATCTGCTTATTTATAATAGCGACCTGCTTATTCATATCGTCGATCTCCTTGTTCTTAGTAACGACCTGCTCGTTCATGTCAAGCTTAGCGGCGTTGACCTGCTCTTTCATTACAGCGACCTGATCCTTCATGTCAAGCTTGTTGGCGACAACCTGCTCCTTCATGGCGTCGACCTGCTCCTTTATAGCAGCGACCTGCTCATCCATGTTAAGCTCGTCGACGAACTCGTCGAACATAATCTGCACTGCCTGCTTAACTTCACTGCTAAGGGGAGGCTCCGCTTGTGGTGTTTCTGTGGTTCTAGTGGGTGTTACTTCCTGAGTCGCACTGAACATTGGTGCCGGCGGGGCAGTTAGTGCAGGTGACTGAGACGTCGAGCGGGCGGATTCTCTCCTATTTGCAGTAGATTCAACTACACTGGGTGCCGGCGTCTCAAACATGTCATCCGGTAGGTTTGTCATCATCCTCCGTCGCCGCAGGGCAGGTATGGGGCCAATGGGAATTTTCTGTCGGTCGTTGGCCGAGGTGGAAGGGCTAGGTTCCGGCACGCTTCTAGAGGGACTGAAGCTCTGTCGTTGAACTTGTTCGCGGAAGAAATGAACACCCCGTCTCCCGTTTCTGAGAGTCTGCGAAGTATCACTGGCGCTAGCGCTTGGTCTCGTAGCTGTTTCACTGGCGACGGCGGTGTCTGGAAGCTTAAGCTTGATGACCTTATGTTTCCGACGACCCCCTGGAGTTAACTCATATGAACGACCCGCATTGGAAGCTTTTCGTTTGCCGAGTCTTGTGGATGTTGATAGGGGGGTGGAGGGGGACGTGCCATCGTACTTTGTACCCACGTACTCTGTGTCCAGGTCTGCTGTCTCATCATCATTTTCGAGATGCAGTTGACCATGCTTTCCAGGTGCAAGTTGATGCGTGGGAGTCGACGCCAGTGAAGTTTGGTCATATCCGATTGAGGTGCTTGCGTAGCACTCAGGGTCAGTGAGCTCTTCCATGGATGACGTGTCTGAGCCGTACTCTTGTCCGATCAAATCCTCAATGTCTAGGGCGACCAGATCTCCGTCTTCGGCGGTTAGATCGACTATAGGCAAGACATCATCCTCGGGATGGGCAAGTGATGGTGTCCCCAGTACGGGGCGCTGATCGGAGTGATAAATATTATCGCCTGTGCTATTGTATGGCAGAAGGTCTGGGTGCCGAAATGGAATCTCTGGCATTATGCGATGGGTCTCTTGAGCAAGGCGGTCCCAAAATGTCCCTTTGCTAAAGCGCTCATTATATACCCCAGGCGTTTGATTAAACTTCAATGTTGCATTCATGATTGAGCCTTTGAGGTCCATCCTGTTTGCCTTTGTGAAATCTACGACAACCCGCTGTAAAGCAACGGCCTTTGAGCTCCAAGCTTTATTTGCATCCGCATGAGACTTTTGGGGAAAGAGCGCGCGAAAATATTGTTCTAGATGGCAGTGTATCGGCTTCTTATCACGCTCCCTTGAGTGTGGTTCTGTCAAATTTGGATTGTACCAAAATGCAACGTGCAGCATTACCTTCTTCGCAAGGGATGAATACTCTCTAATTTCTTGCACGATCTCTGGGAAATTCCACGTTGGGTTCCATGGGTGCGTCATCATGGTATTATATGCCTCCGAGTACTCCGTGAGTGGAAGATGAGAGAGAAATTCTTCCTTGCGGGTGCTGGCTTTATGAACTTCACCCCCATCCCAAAAAAGTTTGCTAAGATTGAATGGGTAATCGATGTTTGGCACACCACTGCACATTATGATCCTACGTAAGTCCTTTGTAGGAACGCGTGGCGACGACTTCTTGAACACCTTGTGCAACCAATCTGCGGCATTTTCTAGGAGAACATCCCAATACTATGTTTCTGTCAGCAATTGTACAACACATCAGCTTATAGAGTTGGAACCTACGCCTTCTAGTCTATATGTCTTCAGCATATTTAGTATCTCGATATGAAAAGCCTCAGCCGCTGGTCCGTTTCGTAGCTTTGTTGCCAACCTCTTATAACGAGTATCTGACCATATCAGGCTGAAATCATGGATGTTGATCCTAGCAACAACTTCTGCATCCCAATTGCTCTCTAGAACTTCAACGATGGCATCTTGCATCTTCTTAGGTAGTTTATGTGTCTTATTTGTGATGTGGTTGCCATGTTGGACTAGATAAGTCCACACCTCTGCGTCCGTCGGGCGGTGACCGTCAAGCTCCATTTCAAACCTCCAAGACCTCGTTAGAGGTTGGTCCAGATGTATACATTAGTTGAGAATATTCACGAATGAACAATTTGCTGAAGGCAGAAGGATCTTAGAAAGGCTGGCTGGCGCTTAATGTCCAACACCGCTAATGTCCAACACCACAAATGTCCAACACCGCTAATGTCCAACACCACTAATGTCTAACACCACCACTAATGTCCAACACATTTCATGTTTAGAGATGGGTCACATGGATGCCCAACAGAACAGTCTAGCCTATCACATATTGTTTTCACTAACCTTTAGAAACAGAGACAAGGCTGTAGGAAAGTACTATGGAAGAGACAGTCCGCATAGGATAGAGGTTGTAGCTAAAGCCCATAAACAATGACAAGGCTATATGAAATTGCAAGGAGAAGGTACCTATAGGAGATGTGCTTGAGGCCTAGAAACAAAGAGAAGGCTGCAGGAAATTACTAGGAAAAAGAAAACGTCTATTGGAGTCATAATTGGGGTTCTTACACAGAGACGAGGCTGTAGGAAATTGCGAGTAAGAGTAGGAGGAGGAGTTGGTGCCTAGCGGGGCTGTGCTTAAGGCCCAACAAACAAAGATGAGGGTATGGGGAATTGCCAAGAAAAAGACGGTCCCTAAAGGGATGTGCTGCAGACAAGGAGACGGCGTCTATTGGAATTGTATTTAAGGATCACAAACAAGACAAGGCTGTGGGAAATAACTGAAACAGGTGGAGCTTAGAGGTGTATGTAGCGGCCACGAACAAAGGCGAGACCGCGAAAAGTTCCTAAGAAAAATGTAGCTGAGATTCACAAACAAGACAAGGCTGTGGAAATTACTGAAACACAGGTGGCGCCTATAGGGGTGTATTTCGGGTTCACAAACAATGGCAAGGCTGTGGAAACTTGCTAAGAAAAGGATGGATGGATGCCTATAGGAAACGAGTGATCAGGAATATCATGCGAAAGAGGGTATGTGGTATTATTAGAGGCGAAACAATGCCGATTATACATCAAATCATCATGCCCGCCCCGCTACTGATCCTCCTAAAGAGATCGGGAATCTTTATTTACGCTCATCCTTCTCCCCAATTAATTCCCCTCCAAAATAGCACCCCCCCCCGGATCGGCCGTGGCTTACTGATCCCCACTAATGCGCATCATATGTCCGCGCACCCCGTCTCCCTGTCACCCATGGATGAGTCAAATTACATGGCGTCTGCTTTTTCTTGGTCTGCCAATCTTGGGCCCGGACACGTTGCCATCTGTGGTGGATGTGCGGTGTGCGGTAGATTGGATATGGTGTTATCTGGCCGAAATGTGTTGAAGATTTTGGCTGCTCGGGGTTTCTTATACGAAATCGGCGCTGTAGGAGAAGCCGCGGAACTCTTCTTGCATTTCCTGGGTAAGGACTGGGTAGAATCGTTAGTATCATTTTAACTATGCGGGCAAGACAAGACTTACCAGACTGAACCGGGGTTAACACGGGTGTGACACTGGTGAACTCGGAATCGAAGTTGCTGGTATCGGTGGCGCTGGTGATCGTCGGCAGGAATGGAGGTTGGATCCTCTTGTTGTAGACGTCATCCCAGTTGATCTTCTGGAAGAAGGGCTGGTTCATGATCTCTTGGGCATCCGTTGGACCGCTGCCAAGGCGAGCTTCAGGCTCGCGGGTTAGGAGCTTCTGCAGGATGGAGACAGAGTCTCGGGGCATATGGATGGGATAAAGGGGCTCATCAGCCAAAATAGCGTCATAGATCTCTTCTTCGTCTTCACCGCGGAAAGGCGACTGCTGGAGCAGCATTTGGTAGATTAATACACCGAATGCCCACCAGTCGACAGCACGACCGTACTTTTTGTCGAGCAAGATCTAATAATAGGGTTAGCACCATTATAACTCAGTCGAAAAACACTTTACTAACCTCAGGTGCCATAAATTCAGGCGTTCCACAGAATGTGCTCGTCGTTGACTGGTACCACATGTCTTCCTTGCAAAGACCGTAATCTGCAATCTTGATGTGTCCATCCATAGTAAGGAGGATATTGTCCAGCTTCAAATCTCGGTAGATGACACCATTTTCGTGGAAGTATTTCAGCGCCAGGCAGACCTCAGCAGCATAGAACTGCGCACGCCTGGTACCGAACTGCCCACGTTGAATATGAAGCATGAGATCGCCACCGCTAATATATTCCATGACAAAGTACACTCTTGTTTCAGTTTGGAAACAAGCGTGAAGGCTGAGCAAGAAGGGGTGGCGTTCCTTGTTGGCAATCAGGAAAACCCTCTTCTCCGACCGTGTGCTCTCAACCTCATCGTTTTCGATGATAAACTCCTTCTTCAAGACCTTAATGGCATACAGTCGCTTGCTCGCCTTTGTCTCCGCAAGCATGACCTTACCGAAGTTACCCTTACCAAGCACAGCCAAGAAATTGAAGTGGTCGAGGCCAATGCGGCTACCTGCGCCTGCATCGGAGGCGGATGGCGTCACAATAGGCTTCCGAGTAGCAAGTGGCCCTGCCGGTACCGGTACCGGTGGCTTCCCCATTTGAGCTTCAGCTCCAGGAGGCATCCCGGCCACAGGAATAGCGCCATATTGTGGAATGACAGGAGCGCCTTGCTGGTGCTGTTGCTGCAATGGTGGCTGAAGGGCTGGAGGATAAGCACCAACGCCGCCAACATTCGCATAATCGGCAGGGTTATAGGTGGATTGCTGGGCCGGGCGCTCCTGATAACCTGGTTTACCTTGTGCCGCGCTATATCCTCCAGATGCCCTATTGTAATCACTAGAGGTATCGTATGCACCTTGTCGCTGGCCAGATATGGCTGCGGTTGCAGCTATAGATGCTGCTGTGGCAGCTCCGCTCATTCGGTCACCTCCCTGGCGCTGCTGCTGGACTTGTGAGGGGTATGCAGCCTTGGCCGCATTTATAGACTCTTGAGAGGTACCAGATGCACCTTCGTAGGACTGTGTTTGTTGCGGCAATCTTTCGCTGGGGCCATAAGACGATCGTTGCTCTAGCGTTGGGGCTTGGGACGAAACGGTAGACTTCGCAGTTACAGGACGCAAGGTTTTGCCGGTGAGGTTGGATTGATGGCCAGACTTCCCCTTCTGGTCCTGCTTCGCTTTTTCGAGCCGTATTCCTTCCAGGAGTAAATTGGCAACTGCCATAGACATCCCGCAGAAATCCGGAACCAGATGGACACAATGAGCGTGAGCTGTGAGATTACATTCTGCATTTCGTTAGTAATGAGATTGGATTCTCTAGAGAGAGGACTTACCGCTGCATTTTCTACTATTCTTCTTGCCAAACGGTAGCATATATCCGCAGTGGCAGCACCAATTCGCGCCAACATTGGAAAACTTCTCGAAACGATGAGGAATCCGATGATTGATCTTCTCCTCATCGGGATCAGTCTCCGCATTGGATTTACTGATGCACTTTGTAACCACGCTGGAGTAGCATTTCGTATGGCAAGTGTACTTGCAGTCTTCGCACTGCATACCGGCAGAGTACTTCAGGAAGTCGCCGCAGAGCGCACATCTCATGATATTGTAAAATTGCTGAGATACGAACTTGTGTCCGAACATCTCGTGGACCAATTCCTTACGCTGGCGAATGGCTCCCTTACGGTTAAGACCAACATCGAATGGTCGCCTGTCCTTGGTCTGCTTAACAAAGCTGAGAGACAGTTGAATCTGACCCGAAGGCTCCAATGCAAACCAAGCATCGATGGGTTGAGGCGGTAGGGAAGGGTTGGCAGGCGCGGGCGCCATGCCGCCGCCGCCGTTAAACCCAGGCTGCATTCCAGGGCTGGTCGGACCTCCAAACTGGGGCGATTGCTGTGACCCGGCATTGAATTGAGCCGGGGCAGCGCTGCCTGATCCCATTCTATCCGCAGATACCCAGCCCGAGCTGTTGATCTCAGCCTCGATCTTCTTTCGTCTCATCTCTTCTGCAATATCGGATATCCTGATCCATAAGAGGCCAACGGGAAGAGCCTGCTCTCCGGTTTTGTCATATACTGTTAGTTCAATCTCGTTTGCCTTCTCAACGTTCAGGTTATGAGTCTCTCCATCCCATCGATCGGTTCTCGACGTCTTTGTACGGGCAACAACATTATCCTCGACCTTAACGGCAACAAACGTTTCTGGTCCTCGAGAAAACCTCGACGTGGCAGCATGGTCAACATCCTTCACGGCAGTAACTCGTATCGACAATTGGCCAGTAAGAGGTTTTCGCAGATTGGGGGTGTTGATGCTATCATCTAGTCGTTGTTAGCCGTAATGTTGGTCATATAATGCTTGTTCACATACCATCTGGCGCATCCGCGCTGCTTTGCATGTCAATGTGGAGATCTTCATATCTCTTCTTCGCTTGCTTCAATAGTATGATCTTTTGAGTACTATCCTTGTGGCGGGCCGCGGCATCCGCTCTGCTCTTCTTATCGCCTTCCATCGAGTATAGCTGTACCATCTTTTCAATACCCTTGAGATACTGTTGCTCAACATCGAGCTTGAATGCTAATTGCGACAACATGAGCTGAATGCGGGGTCCTAGATAAGGAGTATCGTATTTGATGAGATCTAGCAAATATCAGCTCAATGGTCGTCTGGAATTAGTCCTAGAATACAAACCTAGCTTCGAATAGTTTGCGCGCGGTTTCGGGATCCCCGATCCTGGGGCGGGGGGTGCGTAGGGATGTCTTGGTGGCATCATGCCTCCAGGTTTTTCGGCGAACATGTTACTATAGTCCCCAGAGCCATAACCTCCCTGATCAGTGCCACCCTGCTCGATATAATTTCCTCTCGCATCTTTCGGTGGCGGCGTTGGCGGACCATCTCTATCGTTCCTTGGACCCCCACCTTGGGGGCCGCTCCCCTCCGGTCCCAGGCGCATGTTGTCCATATTCTGTCCCACAGTCCGGATCTGCAATTCACGCATTTTCTCCTCGAAGAATTGTATATTCCGACGGCCCTCTCGCATCTGCGTGTCGAGTTTCGACCGTACCTGTTCATTTTGTGTCTGCTGACGCATTGCATTGGCGGCGTTGATAAGAGCCTTCTCACGCTCGATCTTTTTGTAGACGGCGCTGAGCGCCTCTTCGTCGGTATTCATGGCTGCGGGAGACTCGAACGTCGTCGAGGGCGCGATCTGGTTGTGGTGGTGTTGGGCGTCGGAAAGGTCCCTCTGGTGTGGGGTTAATGGGAGGATGCGCCCGTTTGACGTCGGTCGAACTTGTCGATAAGCCCCGGTTGCTAATCGGAACCCGAAGCTTGAAAGCAAGCTTTATATATTCGCACCTCGTGTATTCACAGAGTGAAAATGTTCGTTCTCTGACAGCCTAGTATATAAGGCGCAGAGTCCTTTGAGGGTTGGCGGAGAGAAAGGGTTTTGCTTTTATATGGCAAGAAATAATGGTGGTGGTGGTTAATAGGCACCCTACACGTGAGTTTTGACGACCTTGTGCGGGGGTCAATGACTGATTTTCTTCAGCCCGATTTTGATTTCGTAAATGCCGGAAGAACCTTTGCACTTCACATGGGGCTAAGTTTCGTTAAAAGCAAATAACTGCTATAAGAATTAAAGATTTTTTGAAATTCTTCTATGGGCGATAAACAGGGCTGAGCAACCTGCTCTGACAGCGAGCGAATTGCGGAAGTCAACAACACAACAACAGTGGTGGGGAACATGGCATTTCATTCGCTCGCCTGTGTCGTTGCCCCCCAGTGGATTTCCCCCGATGCATCGTCATTCAGCAACACGCCCATGCAAGTAAGATACGGAGGGATTTAATGTTGAACGCCTCGTATCGTCTATAGGGCTGGTGGGCTAATTAATTAGTCTAAATACTGCCAAGTTTGCCTTGGTTATACCGGCATTCACTTGGACTGGATGATTGCACCCACACTATTTTTGAAAATGTTTTAAAATCTTATATATACAATTTACTAGTTAGCTAGCCTATGAAGTGTACTGCTTCTGCAGCATCTTCGCAATAGTCTGGAGCTGGATGTTGGAAGTGCCCTCGTAGATAGCTCCAATCTTGCTGTCACGGAAGAACTTCTCAGCTGGGCCCTCACGAACGAATCCCATACCACCCATCCACTCAACGGCAAGACCGCTGACACGGCCGGCCACTTGCGAGGCGTACAGCTTCGCCATCGCAGCATCCTGAACAAAGTCCTCGCCTGCCTCCTTCTTCCTGGCGGCGTTGTAAACCAATGCGCGAGCGGCCGCAATCTCGGTCCAAGATTGGCCCATCTGGTGCTGCATGCCCTGGAACTCTCCAACAAGCTGTCCGAACTGCTTCCTGTCGTTGTAGACGTACCTGAGGTGATATTAGTGACTGTGGGGTAATCTAAAAGATGGGTCTGCTTACCTAGCGGCATTCTCAAAGGCTCCAAGGGCCAAACCGGTCATTTGAGCAGCAATACCAATACGGCCCTCGTTGAGAAGGCTGATGGCGTACTTGTAACCCTTTCCTTCCTCGCCGAGTAGGTTTTCTGCTGGGATCTCAACATCGTCAAAGTTCAGCACACATGTGCTGCTTGCTCTGATACCAAGCTTCTTCTCCTTCTTGGCGACAGAGAAGCCCTTGGTTCCCTTCTCGACAATGAATGCAGTGATGCCCTTGTATCCCTTGCTTGGGTCCAAGTTCGCGAAGACGATAAAGAAGCCAGCCTCCATGGAGTTGGTGATCCACATCTTAGATCCGGAAATCGTGTATCCCGAAGAAGTCTTCGTGGCCTTGGTAGCCAAAGCGAACGCATCCGACCCAGAGACAGGCTCAGACAGGCAGAAAGAGCCCACTGTGCCAGTAGCCAGCTTGGGGAGGAACTTCTCCTTCAGCTCCTTGCTAGCATACTTGATAATCGCAGTGTTGACCAATGTGTTGTGCACATCCACCATGACGCTGACACTGGGGTCAACGCGGGCCAGCTCCTCAATGGCCACAATTGCCGCCGTGAAGTTCATGCCCGCACCGCCGTATTCCTCTGGGATCTCAATGCCCATTAAGCCCTGCTCGAAGAGCTGCTCAACCACTGTGGGGTCCATTGTCTCCGCCTCATCCATGTCGCGGACCTTTGGCCCAATAACGTCGGCGGCAAACTTCGAGACGGCTTCCTGCATGGAGGCCTCGATGTCGGACATGTGGGTAATGGGAGTTGGCGGGATGTCTGTGATGTCGACGGCGTCATTTCGTCTGGGCTGGGTGGTGGACAGGGTCCTCGTCCTACAGTATTAATTAGCATGGCTATAACTCTGCATCACTGAAATATCTTACGCCTGTGCAATTCTGACCGCCCCCGGGGTTCTAACAAACGGCCTTGCTACCACCGCCGCTCTGGCAGCCGCCGGCCTCAAAACCCTTGCTATCGAAGCCATAATGAGAGAGAGATAAGGATAAGTCACACGAGGGTATATTTTGGAGAGCAATAACAGAAATTGGAGAAGGAGAAAGTTGGAGAGCTACAAAGTACTATCCCTGCTTGGAGAATTATCAGTCTGAGGAAGGGAACGGGTGTGCAGCTTCACGTGTAAGACCAGATCAACGCTGTTTATTGGGTCATTGGGGAACCATCCTGTGTCCCGCGCTTGACCAAGACGGGACTTTGCCTCGGTTTGGAGAAGGGCGGGCGGAATGGCAAAACGCGGCGCCGAGTTTCTGAGCGGCACCGGCCCTGAACATTCTCGTCGTATGCGGCTCTACGATTCCCCGATAAGGCTGGGGTTCCCTCTCAGAGTACTGGAGTAGAGTAAAAAAAACGCCAAACGCCCTCTTTGGAGACCAATACTCCCGAGTACTACGGTATCTCGAGTACCCTGACACCGAAAGTCCGACGCAGGCCGTTTGCAACCTACCCGCCACTAACCGTGCTTACCTCAGCAGCCATCCTCAGATCCTGTGACCCCCATGCACGCGCCGAAGTTCATCCATATCATACCACGTGACATCGAATTGCCAATTCGGCGCTAATTCTTAAACGCTCGTAGATGCCACCAAAAAGTCCAGAGCCTCAAGAGAGGCCATCAGACGCACCCCCATCCACACAATGCGCGCCACGATACTGCGTCGCTTTCTCACGCCGGCCGTATGGAGGCCGGTGGTGCCAATGGCTGCGCCTAGGACCGCTATGCCATCTCTTCTTTCCGCAATCCCGACGGCTAGAACGTTCAGTAGCACGCCGTCTGTTCTTTCGACGCTGAACCAAGTCGCCAAGGTTCGTCCTCCTCCGCGTCCTCTACCGCCTCTGATGGTGATTTAACTAACTGGTCACATAGGGATGCCGAAAACCCCAACGTGCGAGAAAACAGACCTCGCCAGCTATGTCGGTAGTCTGTGCTCCTGAGCTTAAAGGTGTATGCCTCAAAGTCGGCGTCACGAAGCCGAAGAAGCCCAATTCGGCAGAGCGGAAGACGGCGCGTGTGCGTCTGAGCACGGGGAGAGTGGTGAATTGCTATATCCCCGGTGAGGGACACAATGTGCAACAGCATTCGGTGGTGTTGGTGAGGGGAGGGCGGTCGCAGGATTGTCCGGGTGTGAGATACCATTTGGTTAGGGGGGCGCTGGATTTGGTGAGTTTATTCCCGGGGGGTGGTGCGGGTTGGAGAGATAGTAGGGACCAATGCTAACATTGTGACAGGGTGGTGTTGGAAGCAGGGTTAGGAGCCGTTCGAAATACGGGACGAAGAAGCCGAAGAAGACTGCGGCGGAGTAAGGGGATGCAGGTCGGACAGGGAGCGGTGGGAGCTGGATGTGCAAATAACTGTATCCAATACATTGTAGGCGTTGGGAAATGTACACTATCATATTTTAGACTCTACATGGTCAAATCAAAGTAAAATGGAAGAAGATTGATTGTATGAGTAAAATCAAGGATAATATTTATTGCCTGAATCCATCTGATAATCTGCCCCAATTCAAATCCAATGCGTGCCTTATCTATACAAGAGTTACTACCCCTTTAACCGTTTCCCATCCAAAACGCCAGGTCGTTTCCACCATCCAACCAACCCCCTACAGTTTGAGACCCTATGAATTACAATACACAAGACGCTAAAAGCGTCGGTGACTAATCCATTTCTTTCTCGTAGCCCTCTGGCTTAGCGATTCCGTTAACTTCGAAGAATCTAGATGTGCCTGCGGAATGGTTAGTACAAGTGGATATGTAAAGGGGGTGTTAAGACTTACAAGAATATCCCTTCCAGTCAAAGTTGTCCTTGGGGTTGCAGTGGCACTTAAGGTCCAATCTAGTCTGCTCTCCAGTTGGGCAGTGAGTGAATGGCACGTGGTAGTAGGCGATGTCGTTGAAGAAATGGATTTCCTCCTTCTTGAGCATGAGAGAAGCTGCAATGGAATGAACTGGCGCATCACCCCATCTCTCGTAGAAGAAGCCTCCATCTTCGTCCAGGGTGTTGAAGTAATCCGTATAAGCCTTGGATCTCAACCAGTTAAGGTTGCCGATTTCAAAGTTGGACCACATGTGGCAGTTATTATAGGTCTCTCCTCCATCATCACTGAGATAGCCCATGGAGTTACCATCCACAATGTGCTCTGGGTGGTTCTTGATGAACTTCTTGACGCTGGTCCAAAGCGTTGGGATCGTCTCGACGTACTCGTACAAGCTGAGGACGAAGGAGTATTTCTTGCCGTTGTCAGCCATGAACTTGAAGGCATCGTAGTTGATGTCGCAGAAGAGCTCAATGCTTGGCTCCACGCGCCAGTACCACTCGTAGTTCAGCATGAGCGGCTGCTGGAAGAAGAAGCCCGACTCGAAACGGCACATGTGCCTGTAGCTGACAGAGTCGCCGTAGATGATCTTGCGCTCAGCCATGTCTTCGCGGACCTTGCGGGCCTTCTCCTGATCAATGTGTGGAGGGAACGACCAGTGTTCCTTGGCAATCTCTCCATAGTGTGTGGTGCCCGAAACCAGGGCGGTGGTAAGCTTCTTGAACTCGTCATTGAATGGAGCATCATTCAGGAAAACCCAGTCGTAGTGGAACTTTTTGTTGAAACGATCCTCGACCTGGCGAATGGAGCGTGCAATCTCCCAGAGGTCACTGTTGCGCGCAAGTGTAACGAACGTGGCGTTCATTCGCGGCTCAGTGCTTGATGCAGCAGGAAAGCCATTTGCCGTATTTGGAGTCGTGGCTTCTGAATTGGTCATCTCCGCTGGCTTCTCTCCACCAGGAGGTAAACTTCCATTATCAGAGTGGGAGTTTGCCCAGTCCTTTCCTTGTCGTAGAATTTCCTGCGCGGTGGGGAGGCGCTGTGTTGCGTTTGACGATGACGAGATGAAGTAGATAACTGCTAGCCCCTAGACAATCTGTTAGTTACAGCATAAATGCAGCACACCGGTCTGGGTAACACACAAAGAAGGCGAACAGAATGTATCTGAAATATCTAGCATGGCCGGCAGCCATCTTGAAGATGCTATTAGAATTAGCGGGCCGAGGAGGGCCACTGTATTGTGGTGGTGATTCCGATTTCTCCCCCAAAGGCACGTCCGTCATCGAGGAAGTGCTTTGAACCGGAGGGTATGAATCGACGCTGTTCCTGAGACTGTCGCAAGGAGAGCGAACAGAAATGTTCCTCGGTGTTGAACTGTAAAAGGAGAGAAGTCGAAGTGTAATGGCGACAAATGGTTTACGAGGACAAGCCACAGGAGAGTCGCAGCGCAAACATGGGCTAGGCCAGTCTAGTGAAGTAAGGTACTTGGACCAAATACGAGGGGTGTACGTGGCCCAGATGTACTATTTTTGAATTAGACACATTAGACACGCAAGCCTTTTCCAATTACAAGACATATAAACCTCACCGAGGCATTAAAATAAGGGGGCTGTATGTAAATATTATATACATATGATATTTTCTCTCAATTGCAAATGAAATTGAGTTTTGGCCATCATGCGACAGCTATGTCCGCGAACAGCATCCTGCTGGCAATGTTTACAATATCCACGTGACCAAGGACCCTCAGCCCCCCCAAAAGATCAACGCGAATGACGACTACTGTTCTACTTGTTAGAACACTTTTTAGACCACTACAAGCACTTTGGTAGGCACATAGGGATCCGAGCGTCAATGCCGGAGTACGTACCTGAACAACGTGGGGCAGATTTTGTACTAAACGAACGACGACCATCAATCAACCCTTCTGGAAACGTACACGTCGTAAAACTGTATACCCAGCTTCAAGACATCAGCTTCAAGACAGTACTGCAGCACGATACCTGGTATCTGGCCGCATTGAGAGTGATCTACATGTATGTTGTTTTCTTCTCGATAAGTCACGTCTACGGCTAGCTATAGCCTACGCGACTGTTCGATCTGGAGCTAATCACAAGAATTCTCAGACCCTCAACTTCGCTCCCCCCCCACCAGAACTCATACCGGAAGTAGCAGATACAGGCCCACCAACGGATGGTAGCTATCAACGATAGGATCGAATAAGCATGTCATTCTTTGGCTTTGACTCGGCCCTTCCAAGGGACCGCGACCAAGGCGCGAAAGCTCCGGGTTTTGGACAAGCACCCGAACCTTTCGGAGGCCTTTCTTCGTACGCAGGTGCCGACGACGACGACGCGTATGTGAACAGCTACTACTGTTGCTCTACTCTAGGAACTGACATTGAACTTGCATAGACTTGACTTCGAAGATACCTATGATGGACTTGGGGACCAGCTAGACGAGACGGACGATGTCTTCAACGACGATACCTTTGGTGGCGAAGATACTACGGCCAAGAAATCTGTTGGAAAAGACTTCGACTTTTTCGGCCAGACAGCAAAGGTGTCAGGCGCAATCAGTGAGGAGCAGATGCGCTTCACTCGCCAGCAGCCTGCGTCCAGACACACAGCTGCTGTGGCGACTCAACAAACAACCCAAACGTACACCCAACCAGCAAGAAGCGGCTATGAAAAATACAAGGACCTCGACTATGTTCCCGACCTGCAGGCTGATGCCGACCTTTGGGGGACCAGCTCGAAGACAGTACCTGCTGCACAAGCTCTGCCTTCGCAAGCGCCAGCTGCAGCAGCATCGGCGGGTCGGAAGATGATGAGCGTGGAAGAGGTCGAAGCCGCAATGCGAGCACAAGCCAAGAAACCGACCACTGCGCCTGCCCCGCAGCCACAACAGCAGCCGCAGCACCCTGATGGGCAGTTCGCACAAGGCCAGTTCCAGCACCAGCAACAATACCAGCAATACCCGGAGCCCCAGCAGTTTCCTCAGCATGTTCAACAATTCCCTCAACATGCCAACCAGCAACTGCATGGGCCACCGCGCCCTCAGAATGGCCACTACTATGAACCCCAGGAGAGACAACCCCAACAAATTCATGCACACCAGCCTGTCCAAATCCTGCATAGAACCCAGGCTCCGTCGCCCCAGGCAGTCACCGCCACTTCGCAAGCGCAAGCTCCGCCAATTCAGATTCTCCAGAACCCGAACCGCCTGTCTGGCGAACAACAGCGACAAGCTCAAGCTCAGTCAGCTGGGCGACCAGGAACAGGCCCGAGCCCAGGACCCCCTAACGGACCCGGCCATCGCCACAACAACTCTGGTATCATTACGCACCCGCATCAATTATCTCACCTGAACGAGGAGGAGCGCGCGGCGTACTTGATGGAGGACGCGAAACGTGCAAAGCGCAACCACAAGATTTTCCTTTTGTCCAAGGACAATGGCCTCATGACCCCACAGGACAAAAATTTCATCACGAGAATCCAATTGCAACAGCTCGTCACTGCCACCGGAAACCCCAACGAACAAGGCACCGACAACTCCCTATCTGAGGATTTCTATTACCAAGTTCACAACCAAATCCGCGGAGGACCCAGGCAGCACCCGAACCAGCCTCTGACCAACTTTGCTCAGACTTACCTCTTCCAGACCGGTGGCAGACACGGTGGTATGAGGAGACAGGCGCGCAGCGGAGACAACCATATGCAGCGTATGGAGCAGCAGGTCCAGCGTGCCGTCGAGGCAGCGAAGAACAAGCCCAAGAACAAGCAGCTCGTCATCGAGGGAAGCTTGGGCAAGATTTCGTTCAGCAATTCCAAGACACCAAAGCCGTTGCTCAATATCAAGCGTAACGAGAACGAGAATCGCCAAAAGGTGGTTAGCACCAGTGACCGAAAGACTGTTTTACGCGATATTGAAAACGTGTACAACACCTTGATGCAAATGGAGGATCACGATCGCCACCTTCCGCCACCATTGACTGAAGATGTCGACCCCGCACTCGTTGGCCTTCACATGGACTGGCAGGAGAAGACGCAGAAGCTCAATAATAAACTCTGGCAGGACCTCAAGGTTCACGAGCCAATTGGTGCAACCGCTACCCATCCTTTTATCGCATTTTTATCTTTCAGCAAGGGCAAGAAGGCCATTCCACGAGTTTTCAGACACATCACGCAGCAGCAGCGAACTACGATTTTAACCATGATTGTTGTACATTTGGATCAGCTCGATGTTGTTCGCCAGGCCTTGCTTGCACCGGGAGAGACGCAACTGACTTCGCAGATTCGGGAGAATATCGAGCTTTTCTCTCTAGCGGTTATGCCAAGCCTGTTTGGATTCTTGAACGAGGCTGGCTTGGATATTGTTGACGCTCTGCTTGCCCTGATTATGGCTAAGACTAACATCGAGATTGATGCCCGCACTCGCATTGGTGTCAGCATGTTGACTATGCTTCTCAGTCGCGCTGAGCTTATTAAGCAGGCCACCACTGTTGACGACCAAGAGTGGAACCACTGGTATGTGCCAAATCGACATTATTTTTAGGAAATCCTGCTAACTCATATAGGCTCTCTACCTACAACTCCTTCTTCGACGTCATTGAACCCACACTTCCATACATCTTCCCAGGAACTGTGAACACCGGCGAGGATGTGTACGTGTGGCAGTTCCTGGCAGCGATGGGAGTCGGAGCCAGCCCAGAGCAGCAACAGCGCCTCGTTATGGCCGTGAAGGACCGCGTCATGGAGACCGTCAACCTTGCCAAGACGCTCCCACCTGCCATGTCCAGCCAACGCCTGGCCAACGTCAACCTTTTCATGCGCTCAATCGGGCTCGACGTTGACCTGCTCGTCTAATCGATGTTGTCAACTAGGAAGGAGTTATATTTATCAACGGCTTCGCTTCCATAGAGGGTACTGCATACTTCTAATGGCTGTAGTGGAACAGTAATTAGCCACACGGCCTTACTGAGTGTGATACCACTGGGCAACTACGCCTCATCTACATTCTGCATCTGCAATTTTCCGCGTTTTTTTGTTCTTTCTCCGATTTATTTTGCTAGCGGCATACGAAGCTCCATATCATTTTCTGATACAAAAATGTGCGGGCCACAGGACGGGATTTGTTTCTTGACAAGGGGGGGGCGAAGAAAGTATTTATCTTACACCTTTTTTTGAGGGGTCAGGGAGGGTTGGATGATGATTTGGGTGAGCGAGTCGCATCTGATGAAGATCTGATTGAAGAAAAGGGGAGAGAAATTCGATGTAAAGGAACGACGGGAAGTGGCTTTGTTCATTACTACCGACGAAGTCTTATGGCTCACTGCAAAGCATAAAAAATGACGTTTTACGGCTGGTATATAGATATATTTTTAGGGATTTGTGCACATGGAGAACTTCTATATGAACATACAACGCTGTCCGTAGGGGGTCTGTCTTTCTTACTCCTACCGGATACCATTAGAAAACTCAAATACATTAATCAAAAAAACAAGAAGCAAATTTTTTAAATCTCGATTCCTCGTTATGACATTATTGACTGAGTCGTTATGTGCCATTAAATCCTGTTATGTATCCTACATTTACACCCCAGCACACACCGTCTGTACTCTACTCTATGATACAAGCCCCCCCCCACCTCGTGTACAATCTCTAAAAAAATATCATTAACAAGTCCAAATGCCCACCACCCCGTCCCTCCGCCCCTCGGTGAGATATCCATCCTTAATCCTCACCCTCTCCACAATACTAGCCGCCTTCCCTGCCTCGCTTGCACCGGTCGGGCCCGCGCCACAGTCCCAGTGTCGGCCGTCTACCTTGTCGTACACTTTGACCACGTCCTCGCCGGCTGCGGACACGATGCGGCGGGCATCGAACATCATGCTCGTGATTGGGTGGTCGTAGGCGTAGGCGTCGAAAATGGAACCGGTGCGGAGGTCCCAGATCTAAAAAAACAGCAACGTCAACATACATATCCCATAATAACAAAACAACAAAGGGCAAGGCAGGGAAATGTGTGAAGGGTGGAACTTACGCGTATACTCCTATCCAAGCTCCCCGTAACCAAATGCACATCATCAAACTGCAAACTCGTCACCGGCCCCGTATGCCCCACCAAACTCCTATGCACCTGCCCACTCCTCAAATCCCAAAGCCTCACCATCCCATCCGCCGTGCCACACGCAAGCGCAGCATCAAAGACCTGCAGCGCCCCAACAAAATCCGCCTTCTCGTCTGACGTCCGCCCCGTCTGCCGCCACGTCCCCTCGCTCGACCCCATCGTCGCAGACGCCTGCGCGGCTGCCCACATCACGTCCAGGGTCTGCACGCAGCGCCCCTTCTCTAGATCCCATTGCCGGAGCGTCTTGTCCGCTGACCCGGAGATGAGGGTGTCGCCCTTGAAATACAGGGCTGTGACTTCGTCGACGTGGGCTTCGAGGGTGAATAAGGGGCAATCGACCATAGCCCCAGCCGGCGGGGCCGGGGGAGCGGCTTCAGGGATGTCGAAGGCCGGCTCGTCCTCGTCGTCTTCGACGTCGAAATCGGAGTCTTTGTTGATGCGGTTGTCGAGTTGGGGCTCGTATTGGGCGCGGCTGAGGTCCCAGAGGCGCACGGTAGCGTCCATGGAGCCGGTGGCGGCGATGTTGTCTTCGACTTGGATGGCGCGGACGGAGGCGGTGTGGCCTTCGAGGAAGCCCATGCAGCGCCCTGCGTTGAGGTCCCAGACGCGGACGGTGTCGTCGAGAGCAGAGGTCACCATGGTGCCGAAGGGGACGTCGAAGTCGAGGGCTGTGATGTTGTCATCGTGGGCTTTCAGCTCTCGTATTTTGGATCCGGGGTCGAAGTGTTCGTGTAGGATGGGCATGGATTTCCTCCGAATGGTCTTGTGGCGCTTTGGCTTTGCCTTTGACGGCGTTGAGTCCACGGAGGGAAGCTTCTCGTATATGGATTGGGACATGAATGAAGAATCCGACTCGAGTCTATCCGGGTTGCCTTCGTGATCATCTGCCTCGCTCTTTGTCGGTGTCATCTGCTCGTGCTCGCCGGCAATATCTAACTGTTCCTGGGCATCCTCAATGCGATTTTCAACGTCCAAAATGTCGTGCTCTAACAATGCTTCGTCCTGCTCTAAACCCGCTAATCTGTCTAGCACTATCCTCCGCATGCTGTTGAGATTCGCAATCTTGTTGTCTATCTCCCTTATCTCGCAGCTGGCCATGTTCTTGCGAACACCTAGCATCTCGAACCGGTGATTGAGCGAATGCCTCTCCTTTTTCAGCTTGTGCATTGAAGCGGGCCCGTCCGAAGCTTCCGAAACATTATCATCGATTAGTTTCCTGCCACGGGACACCCTATGCTTGTGCTTTTTCTCGGCGACATCTGGGACCGTCGCTTGAAAGCCCTGGAATAGGGAGTATGAGTTTTCGTCCTCGGGAATATTCGCAAGCAGCTCGTCGGATAGATGCGTCAAGGCCCTGTTCTGGATTTCGGTCGTAGAGAGCCTTGAGCGAACCAGATCCGTCGGGCTCGTCTTCGCAAAGGAAAAGACGCTGCGCTGCAGGTTCGGCTGGCGCAACTGCTTGTGCAAGTCGGCCATTGCGGTTTGATAGTGGTTGCCGGAGGCGGGGTCAGTTAGAGGCCCCATCATGTGGCTTGCTGTCGTTGTGACTTTGCGCCCAAAGGCTTCGAGACCTCGTGTCTATTCATATGTTAGAATCGTATTTATATAGAGTTGTCCAGACGATTATACCGAGATTAGAGCGGATTCATCATCGGCCGGCCCTGCTCTGAAGAAGTCCGATGGGCCACCGCTGTCCCGGCTGTTGGGGCGGGCCATTGTTTCTGCTCCCAGGCCTGCCTGGGTCGCGCAGCGCTTCAGGTGCAGCAATTCAAACTCGGGCTTGAATGCTGAGTGTTATGTAGCAAGGATTTGTTGACATTGGTATCTATCCACGTGCCTTGTTATGACAGAGGAGACCTTGGTCGGGCCGTCGATAATGCGTATTGCGGAATATGCCGGACGCCATGTAACCAGGGTAGCTGCTAAGTACTGTGAAGTACTCGGCAGCTGTCCGACAGCGGGGTCGGTCATTGTGATTTTGCCCGACATCACTTTGTACATCGTGAGCTTACTATCCCATTCGAAGTTGATATTTGAACAGCGCGTTTTCCTTTCTGCGTGAGCTCTCTCTTCTCATTTCACGGTATATATATAGATTGTATTGATCTGTCCCACCACATAGAAAATGGACGCCGCCATTGATCTGTCCGATGTTTCAAAGGCCCTGGACTTGGCTAACATCCGCTTTCAACTGATGTACGCCTCACATTCCCCCCTTTACGACCAAAGCTGACACAGAATCACAGCCGTCTAGAAGATACGATCATATTTCATTTAATCGAGCGCGTCCAGTTTCCCCTAAACCACACCGTCTATGTCCCCGGCGCACTGAAGATCCCCGACAGCGATCTCAGCTTACTCGACTGGACCCTCCGCGAGCAAGAACGCCTGCAGTCCCGCATCCGACGCTTCCAGTCTCCAGATGAATACCCATACTTCCCTGATGCTCTTGAGGAGCCAATTCTTCCACCACTCCATTACCCAAAGATCCTCCACCCCAATGATGTCAACGTCAACGACAAGATAAAGGACAGCTACATCAACCACTGTCTCCCAGCGGCATGCATAGACTTTGGCAGAGACGAGCGCGGCGAGGCACAAGAAAACTACGGATCATCAGCTACCTGTGACATAGCTTGCCTGCAATCCCTGTCGCGCAGGATACACTTCGGGAAGTTCGTGGCAGAATCCAAGTTCAGGACGGAGACGGAGAAATTCACGGCGTTGATCAAAGCGGGGGACAGAGAAGGAATCGATAAGGCTATCACGAACAGCGCCGTGGAGCGCCAGGTGCTGGCACGCTTGGCGCTGAAGGCGAAGACATACGGCACAGATCCTAGCCTGGGATCCCCTGGCCAGCCAGGCCAGGGCAAGATCGATATTGATGCTGTCGTCAGCATCTACGAGAAGTTTGTTATCCCCTTGACCAAGATTGTCGAGGTGGAGTACTTGATGCAGAGGTTGGAGGGGCCGGATGTCATTGAGAGCTAGATGGCAGGTTTCAGATAGAAAATAAGAGATGGATCATGATTTATTGCTGCAGTCCTATGTACTCGCCCACAGCCTTGACCGCACCATCAAACTTGGCAGCTTCGATTAGAATAGCATGCCCCTGGGGCCTGATCCCCAGCTCCTGGAAGGCTCTTTTGCTGTCTGCTTTAGAATCGCCCTCATCCTTTGTGTAATCCCAGCCTCCGTGTGCTGCAGCGTGGCGCTGGAGAACCTCGTCTTCGGGGTGGAAGTAGAAGGTCTCCTTCCCGACCTGCTTCTTCTTCTTCTGTCTCGGTGCATCCTCCTGATCCAGTGTCGACTGGACCTCTAAATATGTCTTTGAGAGGACCAAGTAGTGCGTAAACTCGTATGGCTCCTTGTCCTCGACAGCTGCCTCAATCTCATCCACAATCATGGAATACATCGGAGGAGCGATTTCAGAAGGGACATTGATCAGGCGTTCGGTAAGAATTAAGCCGACTTGGTTTGAAGGGGAGGACAGAACACTGCCCACCGTTTCTAAACCAGCGCTTGACTTTGTCTTCTCAATCAGGTACTCAGTGATACCTTTAATCACTGGGTGCTCCCTGTGTTCGTGCATGTTGAGGATCGTGAGGAAGGCGTATGGATCAGTCTCCTTGCCATCGACCTTCACAGTCGACCCGATCGTGGGTTGAGAGAGGATCAAATCAGCGAGGGCAGACAGGTCGAAGAGCTGCGAATCAACATCCAATAATTGGCGCAGTAAACTTTTAAGGCCGTGGAAATCGACCTCTGGCGCCATATTGAACCATTCGAACTCGACATTAATCATATCCACATCCTGAGAATTCGTCAGTAAAAGGCACGCACGCACACACGCACTAATGGCGGGGTAGGGGAGGGACATACATCCTCGCTGCCGCTGTCCTCGTCGTTGTCCACTCCCGTCATCGACACCTCCGGGGCGGCCTCCGCATCTCTGACTCGCTTTCTAACCATGATGTGCACTTTTATCGAGCTTGTGCTTGTCTTGGTGGGAGTTGCAAAAGTATGATGATGCTCCCCTCGAAAGGTCCACACACCGCCTGCAACCTCTAAATTTCTGCCCGCACTAATCCGAATCAGCTTATCGCGATAACAGCGACGTTTAAAGATGGAGAGTTGATATCATTTTGAGACGATTGTTATGGAATCGTTACTATCAATGACCTGTTCACGGTCTCAAGCCAATTATTACTGTGAAAACATTGTATTATATGAGCTAGACATGCTGTTAACTACCGGTTTGGCCGCAAGTTATTGTAGGAGGTAATTGGGAATTTCTAGCTCGTGATTTGACTAAGCTCTTCTTTGAAAAGCTATTATATTGTACTTCAAGGCTGTTATAATGCAGCAAGGTTCAGTATCAGCTGATCAACTTGACTCTAATTGTTCGTTGTATTGAGAATTGTATTGTTTCTTGGTTGAACATTATTATATTGTAAGAGTTCACATGGACTCGTTCTTCAATAGCCCCACCACTCCCTTAGCGGCACACGTCACTGGGGTCTAGCCAGGGCGGTCAGCCAATCTGGGCGATTGGGGGGTTATTGACGAGGTTGGGCGCAATCAACGACAATAGTAGCGCTTCTATTATAGACCACAGATTAACAAAGAGCCTCCGAGGACAATACCTCGGGCAGCGCGAATGGTCGGGAATGACCTATTGTCTTCGTCAATGAAGAAACGCTTAACGCAACCCCGCTGCCTGGTATAAAGCTTCCTTTGCCCTCGAACTTTCCATACAACACCTTCCAAACCCGGCGACACTTTCACCTACACTTTCATCGACATCTTTGTTCGACAGCAATCAA
Source organism: Pseudogymnoascus sp. VKM F-4518 (FW-2643) (assembly GCA_000750925.1). NCBI lineage: Eukaryota > Fungi > Ascomycota > Leotiomycetes > Thelebolales > Thelebolaceae > Pseudogymnoascus > Pseudogymnoascus sp. VKM F-4518 (FW-2643). The sequence continues at coordinate 60,291 of JPKC01002639.1, forward strand.
ATCCTACAAAGAACCCCCACAAAGAATTCAGATCTCTCAAATACAGCCCGCATCAGAAGAATAAAAAATCATATCGAGATGGACCAACTACTGCACCTACGAGACTCGATCCTGGGATATATCACCCCATCAAAGTACCGCCGCCGCACCGCGTTCCCGGTCACTCCTTCACCGACCCCGAACCATACCTCCAAAAACCACAAATACCACACCGAACCCCGCGGTGCAAAGACTGGAGCGGTCCTAGATGGTCGGGTTTCTAAGAAATACCTCTCACCAAGTGACACCAAGAGGCAGCGTCAAAAATCCAAGTCTGGACGAAGTCAACCCTCGTACAGGATCGAATCTGACGTCGAATCGATCGATCCAGAGCAGGAGACAGATCGCACTCCGCGCACATCAGTCGGTGGTCAAACCCCGGCATCACCAACGAAGATAATAGAATCCATCGAAACTGACGATGCCGAAACTATTTCGCTCGAGGATAAGGTCGGCCAGTTCCTAGAACACCAGCAAGCGGTTCTTGAAGCAGACACTAGCGGTGGAGATAATTGGCACGAGGACGAACATGCTTTGTTCGAGGAGCTGAAAATGCGCGGCTTGCAGCCTCTGCTTCCGGCAAACTGGAGATCAGACTTCCGCACCGTCCCACCAGCGCTCTTTTCGTACGATCCCGAAGAGACCTTCATCAACTCTGCCTCCGGACATGAATTCAGAGGTACGTCACTTCCCCACTCCATCCATGCATGCCAAACTAACAATACTCAGGTTCAACCGCGTTGCTCTCCCTCGTCACCCTCGGCAGCCGCATCCGCAGCATGATAGCGGGCTCCCGCACTCGTGAAGAGGTCATCAAGAAAGAGATTGAGAATTACATCAAATGGGCCGAGTTCGACGGCGGCTACCAGAACAAAGATTACATCCCCATCACCACCATCGTCGCCAGATCGCCCGCTCAGGATATCGACTCCCTCTCCAAAGCCATGACGGACAGCCTCGAGTCCCTTGCCGCGAAACACCGCGAGGATCTCCTTATCGAAGGCTCGGACGGGGGTGCGCCCGGTGGTGCCCCGACGCTGTACTCTCGCATACCACCACTTCTGTATGGGATTGTCATCGCGGGAGCGAAGGTTATTTTCATCACCTTTGATGCGGCCAAGGATGACTCCAAGCCGCGGACCATTGCACACTTTGATTTCGATGAAACCACCATGGACGTCTGGAACGGATTTGCGGTGGCCATCATGGTCATCTTCGTCAGGAACTACATGATGGCGATCCGAGAGAACTTCGAGGATGACAGCACCGAGATCAGCGATCCGGATGCTTGAGATATTTGCTGGGTACCGCTTCTTTGTTTATGCTTTTACATACTGTCGGGGGCGCATTGCTTGGTGGGAGTTTTTGTCTGCTTTTCGGGGCCATGAGAAGTAAATGGCGTCCGGCGTTTACTTGTATTGAATGTGGCAAATACCCTAGCTTGGCGACGTTTAATTATATGGTCATAGATTGATGTTGTTATGAAAATACACAATCTCTTTCCGGTCATCTGGCAAGAGTTTGAAAATAATGCAACAGGTTCACTCGATTCATTGTGATGCTCATTGGTGAAATTACTCGGATACTTAAAGGTGATATTGTGTAGTTTGCAACAAATGATGCAGTATCTTGAAATTAACTCTACGCAACTATGTACATACTTTCGTAATTCCAAGGGCCATGAAGTAAAAAGTTGGGTGGATATATGGTTCGGTTCAATCCAGGCACCCGGGTGGTTCACTATTCTGCCCTCCACTATCTTATCGGTCCCTATCGGAGAAACGCCAACGGATAAACTACGGCCTGACAGTTCACAAAACTTTCGTGGGGAAAAGGCCAAAACAATTCCTAACACAAGAAACGACCCCTCATTACAAAAGCGCAAGCCAAAATTGGAATTTCAATACGACTACATTTTCCTTTTCCCAAGCCCCTAGAATATACATACACAAGTCAAGGCCTCGCCAAAATGGGCCGCCCAAAGCGCAACCTCCAAGCCGCCGCGGACGAAACCTCGACACCGCCCCCCGCACTCACACCCACCCAGTCCATTGCTCGGGTCGTCAAAGCTGCCGGCAACAACCTCTACCTCTGCGCCCTCCCCAACACCAAGGAGCTGCTCGCCGAGCTGCCCTCGCGCTTCCGCAACACGATCTGGATCAAGCGCGGCGGGTATGTGCTGGTGGACACCAAGGACGGGGAGGTGCGGGAGAACAAGCTGGGAGGGGAGATTCTGAATGTCGTGCGCGATGAGAGGGAGTGGAGGAAGGCGGCGTATTGGTGAGTAACCCTGCTGCGACTGGCGGTGATGATGGGGGCTAATGACGCGGGACAGGCCCAAGGAGTTCGTGAAGGTAGATCCGTATGCGGGTTCGGATGATGAGGAGTCGAATGTGGGGAAGATGCCGCCGTCGAGCGATGAGGAGGATGAGGAGTAAAGCCTGGTTGTCTGATGATGGACTACTTCACGTCGTCGCGCACCTCGGGTTGGATCTCTGCGTACTCCTCGCGTCCGGTGCCCCACCATACGCCGGCGACGGTGAGGGCGAGGACGCCGACGACGACCTTGGAGCTGAGGTCTGTGCTGGGGTATACGTTCCAGGCCCATTCTTGCGCTGCCCAGAGGGCGTATTGCAGGACGGGGTGCATGCCGCTTCGCCAGAGGAGGAAGGGCGTCGACCAGGCGAGGTAGGCGTAGAACTGGTAGTGGAGCGAGCGAGCGAACAGAATGCCAATGACATTTGAAGTCAGAATCGTCGTGAGCACATACTGCGGTGTTACGCGCCGAGAGACCAAGTCTTGTACGTTGCCTAGCGGCTCTTGGAGACGAAGTACTCGTGTTATCATTGTTTCAATGGGCCGACCTGCCGTTTTGAGCCAACGCGTCACGGCGAAGATGGCTAGAACATTTATATGCCCTAGGAGTAGGGCGGTTGAAAACCCTTTGCTCAGGAAGACTTCTTCCCCGATGAATCGCCAGTTGACCGTCCACTTGAAGAGAAAGACCCTGGAGAACTCGAAAGCTCTCCCGTAATACCCTCTGACATTCTCCAAGGCAAATGGGGTTGAGAAAAGGACCTGGAGTTGAGCCATTATAGTAGCCTGTTGTATCCCTGTCCATACCCCGTTTGTAAGGAGAAATATAATCCCAAGAGATGGAAGAACAAGGAGCAAGCTCATCTTAACCCCGAGACCAAGACTATAAATTATCGTGCCGGCGGTGTATGCTCTCCTTTGATAGGCGTAAATGGCCATCCATAAAAACAGCACGGCGAAGCAGTCGTTAAAGCACCTCAGTATATAGATGCTGTGTAATCGTTTCGACAGGATTAGCATAGGGAAAGTATAAGGCGGTGCCTATTTTTCATGTTAGAAACGTTTCAAACGGCGAGATCCTCTCTCGGCTTCGAAATGTGGTCTGGCAAGGTGAAGCTCACCTTGGCTCTCCGGTAGCATGCCATTACCCCTCCCAAGGTCAATAAATACAGCGCTGCAAATATACCCTGGGCAAGTTTTATGTCCCTCCCCTCATCCGTAAGCCAGTATAGTCCCGAGTAAATGTAGACGTGCACAGCTGGATAGACCAGAGGCCCCGTTCCACCTGCAATCTTGACATAGTCGTGTTCGCCCGATAGGAATTGGGCAACTTGCTGCATGTATGCCTCCCAGTCGATCTCGGTATCTGTTTCTCAATTAATTAGCATCGTCACAAATAAATCTTGCAGGGGAGCCAGGGCGGTTACATACAAGGCACTTTCCAGATTATCACCAGGCATAGCAACGCGTCGAGCAGAAGCAGGATTGGTGACTGCCAGCGGCTATGCGCCGGGTTAGTGGCTAGATCTATGGCGCGGCCATACAGCTGCGCAGTAGTGACCATCGTGGCCTCGAGGAGTTACGAAAGCGTGTCCAATGCAACTTTGTCTTCAGCAGATTGTCCCGCGCCTTGGGAAGCTCGAGGTTGGACCCCTGCCCGCAACCGCGATTTCCGCCCCGTCTCGGCATGCAGGGTGGGGTTTAGCACTTAAAGTGTCAAGGGGATTAACTGAAGGTAAATCCGCGCCCGAATAAACTCCGAGAATATACTGCCATCGTCATAAGTCTCGAATTTTAGATCTTCATCAACAACAACAATGTCGACCCCAGCTCCATTCCTCAGCGCCCTGCGCCTTGCCTCCCGCCGAACTGCGACGTCTCTCCGTCCCCTCCTCCCAGCAGCGCAGCGCCGCGCCCTTGCCTCCGTTACCGCGCAACATAACTTTCCCACCCGCGCCCCGGCGGCCCCAGTGCCAATCCCCAGCTACACGAACCGCGCGTTTGCGTCCTCCTCCGGCCGCTCGCCCGCCGACGAGATTGCAGAGCGCCTGCAGCAGATGTATGCCGAGACGAAAGACGAGTTCGAGATCGCGGTGGAGAGCACGGAGGCGAACGCTGTGTATGCGCAGGACGACCGCGATGTGACGAGGGAGGAGCTGGAGAAACTGAAGAAGGCTTGGGAGGAGGCCATTGAGGGAGAGGGAGAGGTGCAGACGGAGTTGAAGGGAAGGGCGTTCGCGCAGAGGATTAAGGAGCTGGAGAATGCCGTGGTGGCGCTGGAACAGAGGGCGACGGAGGAGGCATAAAGTCAGCAATCCTGACAATTGCTGGCGTGGGCTACGGAATGACCCTATCGGAGGGTCGGGGTTGACTTTAGAGCATTGGCACCATGCTCGAACGGGAGGCCGGAGGTGGGAAATGTACAATATTGGACGTTATAGATGGGCACAAACATGTTCAGTGTCATCGATCTGGCATTTCAGGCGCAATCGTCCATAGAAGAAGCCTTACAGGAAGACGGACGCCCGTCCACAAAATAATAATTCATACATCTTAAAAACACCAACTCCATGCAAGTATAAACCCCGTCATCACCGACAACAGATCAATCCCCCCGGCCATATCCCGCCTATTAGGCGTTGGCGGCATTGCAGGCCTTCTCCTGATCCTCGCACTGCTGAACTCCTCCATCGATTGCACCGCTGTTCGCGGCGTCAGCACAAGCGTTGTGCTGGACTGAGCAGGAGCGCTGGAGAGCTCCGGCCTGGTTCACGAACGTGGAGCCGTTGACGGAAAAGGGCTTTGTGCCGGTACCCTGGACGACGGCTGGTGCGGCGCCGCCAAGGTCTCCAGAGAAAGCCTGGATGTTTGTGCCGGTGGCAGCGGCGGTATCGGTGCTGGCATCGGCATTGGCATCGGCGTTGGCATTGGCATTCGAAGCTTGTGCGGGTGCAGCAGCGGCTACAGACCCGCCGCCGACGGCTGCATTGAAGGCGTCTGCGGCAGCTTGTCCAGTTTCTGCAGCAGCTGCCTGTTCTCCGGCATTGCAGGCAGCGACAGCATCAGCTCCTGCCTTGCAGGAGCTTTCGAGCTGGGAGCAGATGAACTGCGCAATGATGCCAATCTTTTGCGCCGAACCGTGGTTGAAGTCGTCTAGGTTTGCTGGGATGAAGGCAGCTGTATCACGTCCCTCGAGGCCATCCGCGAACAAGATGGTCGGGTCCGAGCAAGAGCCAAAAGCATTCTGGCGCTGGAAGAGGGTCGGAATATTGTCGCGCTTGGCGTTGCCAGCGGCATTGCACGCTTGTTGTTGTTCCTGGCACTGGGCGGTGCCTCCTGAGAGCGCGCCGGAGTTGACAGCATTGAAGCAGGCATTGTTCTGGATGTCACACGAACGTTGAAGTGCTGCGCCAATGTTGACGAAAGTGTTACCGTTAACGGTGAATGGACGGTCACCCGCAGACTTGGTGATGGCTGGTGCTGCACCCCCAAGAGTGCCGGTGAAGGTTTGGACATTTGTGCCTGGTAAAAGTTAGGTCAATTCTATGAGCAAGCTGGATTCTGTGACTTACCAGCAGTGGCTCCCGCTGCTGCGTCCCCAGTGTTCCCAGCTGCTGGAGCCTGAGTGGCCCCAGATGCATTAACTGTAATGGTGGAAGTGACTTGAACAGGGCAGCCTGTAGCCTGGGTAGCCGCGGCAGCATCAACGGTGACGGTGGAAGTGACCTGGGCAGGGCAGGTTGATCCTGCAGCACCTGCAGCAGCAGTAGTGGCGGCGTCCCCACCAGCGGCAACATTGCCACCAGCGGCTACTCCTGCTACTGCGGCATTGATCTCGTCTAATGTGGCGTCCTCGACAAGAAGGTTTTGGGAGAAAATGCAACCCTCGACATCATCCACAGTATCACACGTATTTCCCGCCGCGGTTGGGTCACCAATCTGTCCATGTTAGTGGCAGTTTTTTTAAAACAACACTGAATTACTTACCGTTCCTGGAGCGAACGTGCCAGACTGAAGAGCAACAGTTGGGTCGCCCCCAATGGAGGCGATTTGCTTCGCAAGTTCCAATGTAATGGCCTTGTTCTTTGCAGCAGCTCCATCCGCAGCCGGATCCTGATTGATATTAGCATCGAAAAAGGCACTTTTGAAGACCTATTGACTAACCTGATGTTGGGAAATAGCGGCAATCTCAGGGTTAACGGCTTTAATGGCAGTGCACAGCACGCTCTCAAGCCCGACACTTCCGGTGTTGCGCTCAAGGGCGGCGAAAACAAGAGCATCAGTCTGCCCGACAACGTCGCCAGCGGCCTTTGCATTTGTGAACGCCTGGTCGGCTGTTGCTTGGTGCAGGCAATCGGTATCAGTAATTTTCCCCTGTCTGTGTGTTAGCAACCCTATTTTTCGCAATAAATGGCAAAGACAAACCTGTCCTGCTGCCGCGGCTGCATTTCCCAGCAGGCCAAAAACAGGGTCCTGAATCTCATCAGGGTTGTTCAGGTTCAAACTAGTCCTGACGGAATCCAGGAACTTGTTGTGAGAATGCTCCTGAGGAACCTCGCGGCCTCGGATTGCATAACGAGGAAGCAATTGGCTCCTCTTCTCAGCGATGGGAGCTGCATGGCTCAAGCCAAAGAAGGCGAGGAGAACAACTGCTGTTTCGTACTTCATGGTGATGTTTGTTGAAAGATAGTCGTAGAACGTAAATAGGACCGGCCCAAAAAGATAATGTTAACAAATACTACCGCGAGTAAAGAACGTGTATAGAAAAGAATAGTTCACAGAACTAGTTTTAGAAAAGAACGACTGTCGATGACCACTGAGAATGAAAATGAAGATGCAAATGAAGAGGCAAATAGCATCGGAGAATTGCCTGGTCTTATATGTGTGCCCTGATGGAACAAGTCAAGGAGGCGTTGCCAAGCATACGCAACTATCATTTCCCTGATACCTAGCAGGGAACGGCACAGCGGCCCCAACAATCCTGGACACCTACTAGAAACTGTCAGGAATTTCAGAATGGAACCCTTACTTGTTTGATAGAGCGGTAGGAGATGCCCCGGATGGCCAACCCAATCAGCTTCTACGTCCGCCGCGTGGGGGTGCGTATTCCCATGGATAGACCAGGCAAGATGGCAAAGTCAAACAGAGCCCCAAGGGCATCCACAGGCATGGATCGTGCAGACATCGGACGCAGCAGTGGATCTCCAGTCTCACGTTGGAGACGTCTCAAGTCTAAGGCACGGGTGGCATGGTAGGCTAAATAGAGCGCGCCCTTTATGATTGGGTAATTCCGTTGTAAGCGCTTGGTCAGACAATTGCGAGAATAACAATACAAGACCAGATGAAAGTTACCTGAATTTTACCCTGATGGGACATTCTGCGTTTTGAGCTTGGGCGGTTCTGGCCCGCGATGAGACGAGTGTTGTCGCTGTAGGTTTGTCGGTTAGGTTCAGGGTGAGATCCGATACCTTCAGGGGTAAACCAGATCCCTGCAACCGTCGCATCTGGGACGACAAAGCTCCGTCCCTTGAAGAGTCGAAATAACCTTTACTATTCCAATGGATATTTCTCTGGTATTGTTGAGATGGCGTCGGCAACTTGTCTATGTTAGGCGATGATTCAGCAATTGGAAGCTATGGTTGGTTTTCCGACTCTCATCGTTGCAAGTAGAAGAGACTGCCAAGCAAAGAATAAAAACGTATATATACCATTGTCGCAAGGGTCATATGCTCAACTGCATTCTGGGTCTACTATAATGCTTGGTTGTTGGCGATTTCAGTCATGCTATGGGACTTGATGATCACAATGCCATGGACTTATAGTAAGAGCGGTAATAGAGAGGCATTCGTACATTTCAAATAGCTAGAACATGAATTGTAAGATGCAGGCTCTGGTCGGGGATCAGTAATGCTAATTCACAAGCCTGTTGGTGGCTCCAGATTTGTGGGCATAACCGATAAATACGTCAAGGCTTTAAAGTTTGCATTTGTGATCATTTATAATAAGCCCATCAGTAACTTCTTCCGAACATACACCACTTCTCAGCGAATGCACCACACTCAGGGTTCAAGCACTTGGTTTCACCCTTCACGATACCTTCTGGCTGTTCGAAGGGAATGCAGAGACTCTTCATTCCCATACTTGGGGCCTTTTTCTCAAGGGGACCCTCGTGAGCGGAGTCATCGACAGTGGTCAATTCCTTGATCCTATCTTCGCACTTCTCGGCCAAACAGTAAGGAATTAAAAGAACGTTCTTGGCATCAAGGGCGGGAATAACATCGTCCCACTTGGTGACAGTGATACGGTGGGCCCGGAAATTAGCTTCGGCCTTGGTATACATGTCTTTCTGTATGGTCTCAAGGAGATCAGTGACCTCAGTCGCGAGGTTGGCAATGGCAAGAGTTCCCTTTTCTCCAGTGTCACGGCGAGCGTAGCTCACGACATTCTTGGCTGCGTCCTTTGGACCATATTCAAGTCTTAGCGGGACACCCTTGAGCTCGTGGTCGTTGAATTTCCAAGCTGGGGTATAACCATCGCGGATATCGTAATCAGCACGAACACCAACCTTCTTCAACGTAGCTTTCATGGTCTGCAATTGATCATAATGGCGCTCCTTATCTTCTGCAGTCGTGCTCTTGTTGATGCCGACTGGGATTATGACGACCTGATCACGCGCAATCCTTGGTGGGAGGACAAGGCCCTTGTTATCGCCATGGATCATAACCATGACACCAATGACACGAGTCGACATACCCCAGGAGTTTTGCCAGACATGAAGATGGCCAGGTTTCTCTCCAGCCTTTGGGTTTGGATCTTCAATCGTAATGTCGAACATCTTGCTAAAATTCTGACCAAGGCAATGGGATGTGGCGCCTTGAATTCCACGTCCGTTGGATGGGATGTACCCCTCGACAGTTGTCGTATAATAACCACCGGCAAATTTCTCTTTCTCAGTCTTTCTCCCGCGAACGACTGGGACAGCCAACAGATCTTCATAAACCTTGGCATATAACTCTAATATCTGGAGAACCTCCTTTCCAGCCAGTTCTTCTGACACCGAAGCCGTGTGTCCTTCCTGCCATTCGAATTCGCGTGCTCGAAGGAATGGAGTGGTCTGCTTAGCCTCCCATCTGACGACGGTGTTCCATTGATTGAGGCGGAGGGGAAGGTCGCGATGGCTTCGGATCCACTTCGCGTAGAAAGGGTACAGGATAACTTCAGAAGTAGGGCGAACAGCAACTGGAGCCTCAAGGTCTTTATCGCCTCTGTTAAACTGTTAATACTGAAAGGTACTCAGGGGCGAAGGGGGTCAGTAGGGTAACTCACGCTTTCGTAACCCAAGCAAGCTCAGGGGCGAAACCCTCCACGTGCTTCTTCTCTCTCTCAATTGCCCTCTGCGACAGGAACATAGGGAAACTGGCTTCCTCCACACCTAGCTCCTCAATCTCTGCTGTAAACCACTTCTTGATGGTGTTCCAAATGAACATGGACCTTGGGCGCAGAATAAAGAACCCCGCAATCTCTTGATAGTATTCAATCATCTCCGACTTGACGACAACCTCTTGATACCATGCAGAAAAGTCCTCCTCCTTTGACACAGTTATTCCAATGATATCGTCTGCCTTCTTGCCTTGCCCAACTGCAAGCGCGTTCTTAGCAGCCTTTGCCGCTTTATCTGCGGCCATCTTCGCCTGCTTTTCTGCCTTTTTCAGCGCGCTCTTAGAAGTCTCCGCTGGGGCTCCGCTTGCGCCCTCTGGGGCCTTGTTTGTACCATTGACGACGACTTGTTGCACTGCTGGAACTCCTCCTACAGCCTCCGAAATCTTGTTCGTAGCATTGTCGATAATTTGTTGCGCTGCAGGAACTTCTGGGCCCTTCGAGGCCATTCTCACTGTATATCTCAGTCGATATTGTATTCGGCGTCTGTAGATGTATATATGGGTTGAGTCTGGCGTTTGAAGTTGTTATCAGTGTGGTGTTGTGAGGTGTACAACAAATTATTGTTCTCGACTCATTCGGTGTGTGAACCCTGAAGTCCGAGTGACCTCCCGCGCTGTCCCCCCACCATTAGCGTGGTTTAGCCGACACCGCCCTAGCATTTTTGGCGCTAACCTTGTTGTGCTAGCGTCCAAGCTTCGCCGCGTCTCTGAACATTTTCGCGACGGTGTGTGAGGTTGAGATAGCTGAGTAAAGTGTCACGACAGACCCATATACGCCATCATGTCTGGATTATTCGAGCAGCCTAGGAATGCGGGAACGCTTTGTATGAGATCCGACTGCCTACCTTGATTAATACGGACTGATAAATGTTTAGTCCTGGGAGGAACAAAGATCAGCGGATCAGATATTCGTGATCAGAATGGTATGGCGGATTAGAGTACCCTAGCAACGCATACACATACTGACAAATTCTTAGTTCTTGCTACTCAGGCCATTGCCAATGTAGTGAAGAGTTCGTTTGGCCCCAGTGGCTTGGACAAGATGATGGTTGATGACATAGGAGTACGCACGATGCCACACCAATCCCTATTTCCCCTATTAATCCTTTACTGCAGGACGTTACGGTTACAAACGACGGAGCTACCATTCTGTCTCTATTAGATGTCGAACATCCGGCCGGGAAGATTTTGGTGGAGCTGGCACAACAGCAAGATAAGGAGGTTGGAGATGGAACGACTTCCGTTGTCATAATAGCAGCAGAGCTCCTCCGAAGAGGAAACGAGCTTATGAAGAACCGCATACACCCTACCACAATCATCACAGGTTACCGCCTCGCTCTCCGCGAAGCCGTCAAATACATGCACGAGAACATCAGCGTGAAGGTCGACAACCTGGGACGGGAATCGCTCATCAACATTGCCAAAACCTCGATGTCCAGCAAGATTATTGGATCTGATTCCGACTTCTTTGCCAACATGGTCGTGGATGCTATGCAGGCAGTCAAGTCGACAAACAACAGACAGGAGACGAAATACCCAGTCAAGGCGGTCAATATCCTCAAGGCCCACGGAAAGGGGGCATTGGAGTCGGTTTTGGTGAAAGGCTACGCGCTTAACTGCACTGTTGCTTCACAGGCAATGACCACCCATGTCAAGGATGCCAAGATTGCCGTTTTAGACATGAACTTACAGAAGGAGAGAATGAAGTTGGGAGTTCACATCACAATCGACGACCCACAACAGCTTGAACAAATCAGACAGCGCGAGTCAGGTATCGTTATGGACAGAGTTGAGATGATCCTAAAGTCCGGAGCAAACGTCATCTTCACGACTAAAGGAATTGATGATATGGTCCTCAAGCTTTTCATCGAGAAGGGTGCCATGGCTGTCCGCCGTTGTAAGAAGGAGGACCTTCGCAGAATCGCCAAGGCCACCGGTGCTACCCTCGTATCTTCGCTATCTGACCTTAACGGTGACGAGAAATTCGAGGCTTCGTCGTTGGGTTACGCCGAAGAGGTTGTCCAGGAGAGAATTTCAGACGACGAGTGCATTTTGGTCAAGGGCACCAAGGTCCACACCTCTGCGTCGATCATTCTCCGTGGTGCGAACGACTTCCAACTGGATGAGATGGAGCGGTCCGTCCACGACTCCCTCTGCGCTGTCAAGCGTACCCTTGAAAGTGGTTCCATCGTCCCAGGTGGCGGCGCCGTCGAGACAGCTCTCCACATCTATCTGGAGGAATTCGCCGGCACCGTGGGCTCCCGCGAGCAGCTCGCCATTGGCGAATTTGCCCAGGCCCTCCTCATCATCCCAAAAACCCTTGCTGTCAACGCCGCAAAGGACTCCTCAGAACTCGTTGCACAGCTCCGTTCCCGCCATGCCTTATCCCAGCGCATCAAGGACGGAGATGCGAACGAGGATGAGAAGAGCATTGCGAAGAAGAAGAACTACAAGAACTACGGATTGGACCTGACGAAGGGCAAGGTGGTTGACGAGATCAAGGCTGGCGTGCTTGAGCCAAGCATGAGCAAGATCCGGCAGTTGAAGAGCGCGGTCGAAGCGTGCATATCTATCATGAGAATTGATACACTTATTAAGCTGGATCCCGAACAACGGGGCGATGGTGATGATGGACACGGCCACTAGGCGTCTGTATTGCTAAATAGACGAAGCTTGTAAAATAATGGACATGAATACCAAGCAAGCCTTTTCAAGATTCGGGGATTTGTGAGTGACGACTGTTACGGATAGAAAGTATATGGGTATAGTACGCTACTGCCACTGGTTAAGTTGGACCCCAAGCAGCGGGGCGACGATGGGATGATGGACACTGACCACTAGGCTTGTTGATTGTTAAATATGCGTAGGCTTGTAAAATAATAGCAAGCAAGCCTTTAAACTTTATGGAAGCTGTGAGTGATGTCTGATACGAAGGTAATTATCAGGGTATTATACGTTATCAGTGTTGATCGAGTACTACTCACAGTAGAATGCATATTACACGAATATAAAAATGAAAAACACTGTGAATTATTGATGCCGCCCCAAAGTCTAAGGTAAGGACTGTCCATAAGATTTTCCCAGAGACCAAGAAAAAACTGTAGACTCTATTACTACTAACGTGGTTTATCAGGACCCCGGTCATATCAGGACCCCGATCAGTTTTCC